>JAXFYN010001299.1:0-35737 GCA_036172215.1 Camellia granthamiana | reverse complement strand
TAAAGAGGTATATCCAACACGAAAAAAACGTAAGGTTAGTACCAATATCAAAATGTGGGGTAAATTAGGCTGCCTCCTCTCAAGACGTGAGAAAAATACAATTAGCTCCATAAACTTAATATAATCATATTGATATCCCTTGTAGCAAATTTAAAACAATCAAAACTATTGTAAATAATTGATAGACACTAAAATATACGAAAGTAAATATGTTTTTAATAAAAAAACAGATGACAACAGCATATTTCATTCATACAATTCACCAATTATTGATAAAATATTATCATATAAATTAAAATATTAAGAAAAATTAATATAATTATGTTAAAATTACATGCCAATCTATATATAATTTTTAAATTTTAGAAGAGATAAAAGTATAATTCATGCTATAATGTAATTTGATTGTTTATTCCTCGATGCCTGTGATAAAGTGTGAGTTGGCAAGTTGCCATTTCTTGTTTCACTATCCAAGCTAGCTAGCTCTTTTGGATCTCCATGTGGACTAGCTTTATGGGTATCACCATCACTGAAAACTGAAGTTGGATATGAAACTTGATCTTTGAATATTAAAAAGTTAAATTATTTGATTTTTAAATAGCGAGAATCACAATTTATCTATTAAAGGATTGAGTGTCTTTAAAATTCACTGCATCGTATTTATGAAATTTATTTTGAATTTTATTTTTGTAATTTTAATTGTTTATTTTGTTAATTATTGTGTGTGGATCATTTATTAAAGAAATATTCAAATTGATTCAATAGTACTAATATGATTTTATTATGGAAAAAATTAGTAAAACATCCCTCTCTAACTTTGTGTAGTAGGAGAGGTCCAAGATATTTTTTTTTATTAGCTAAAGTTTCTTGTTGAAATTTTTCTGTGATCATACTAGAGAAATTTCAAAATTTCTCTGTGTTGGGGTCGAAATTTCTCTGTGTTGGGCAAAAAAATTTCTGAGTCAAATTTTCTCTGGGAAAATGTCGAGAGACCCCAACTACTAGAAAAATATTATATGTCATTTATCTTATAAAATCTTAATATCATGGATCTTAAAAAAAAATTTCCATTATTAAATTTTTTTAGTAAAAAAATTTAAATTGATTCGATGATTGTAGGTATATATAATCATATATAAAAGAATTCAAAATGATTTGGCTTTTTTAATGATTTTTTTACCAGATGAAAAGAGTGTATCCTGACTTTTATAATTGTAGGAAAAAACGTGAATAACTAGTGTATGACGTTTTTTTTAAAATAATTTTTTGATTTTTTTACTTAAAAGCCAAATTACCAAATTACCCCTCAATATTTAACATACCCCCGTTCATTTTTAAGACAAAAATAATAAAATTATGTATTTCAACTACCGAATTGATCTATTTTTATGAATAATTTCCAAACAGAAACCAACAGGCCAAATTAAGCCCTTGGAACTCCACTCCTAGGCCGTTCCATTCAACAAATTTGGCAGGAAATGGAAGTTCAATTTCGGTCACATGCTAGGAGCTCTCTCATAGTTAGGAAAGTTAGGCAATGGTTGAAGTTTGAAGGAACTGATTCAGGGTCAGACAGAGGAATGGAGCAGCACTCAACCTTTCCTCTGTTTTATGATTTGGGAATTCGTCCAAGTGAGTTGAATGATCCAAACAAACTCTGTGCAATCTCCTCTAATCCAATGGCAATGCAATCATGCTTCATGTGGCACATGAAATGGTTGCTTGGTCTATGATGTTGAAGTTTTTGAGATTTCTTCGGTTAGGTTTGTTTTGACTGAAAATATCTTTTATGAATTTCTTTGTATTTATTGTGTTCTTGGAATTAATGCATTAATAATTGTATTAGTAGTGACGCGGTGGTGGTGATTTGATGGTGGCAGTGGCAATGGCATTGGTGGTGGCGGCGATGGCAATGATAGTGGTGATGGTGGTTGTAATGTGGCAATGGAGGTGATGGTATGGGGAAATGGAGGTACTGAGGCACAGCAGTTACTGTTGCCCCCTTGTGAGGGATTGTCCCGAGTGTTTTTCGATAATCTGAACCGTAAAAAAATCAAGTTAATCAAATATTCATAACCCCATGATCAAGTCCTGATCGTTTTTAAACATTTATGAAGTTAACCGTTAATTTTTATAAAAACAAATGTGCTTTGATTATAGGACTACATATATCCAATCAACTTAATTTCTTGCATGAATGATCTACTCAACGAGCCCTACAATATGAACGGTTCAGATCATCAAAACACACTCGAGACAATCTCCCACAAGGGGGTAGCAGTAACTGATGTGCCTTGAGACACAACGGTATTCCTCATTCCTGGTATTGTAGTGGCATTAACGTTTTTTTATATTTTAAAATGAAAAATATTTTTCAGCCGAAACAAACATAACTTTAGTCATAATCTGTTCCTTGTTCTTGTCCAAAACAATTGCATTGAAGAATAACATAATCCCTTCCCATATGTTAGTTTAACCATACTTTTTTTTGTTTTTTTTTCTTTTTCTTTCGTTTCTTTTTTGTACAGACTATATATATTTTCTAATCTTTTGGGATGAGAAAGGGAGTTGACAAGATTTGAAACCTCACTAGTGACTGTTTCAATTACTCGCACTTGTGTTCAGATTTTATTTTATATTGCTTTATTTGAGATTTTTCTCACTTTTGAAGTTCTTTTGTATTACTTAAATTTTGTATTTCATCTTTGTGTGAAGGTAGTTCATTTTCATAGTAATATGATATACGTTATTGTAAAATATGTAGTATTAGTCATTTATCTTTTAATACTGGAAAAAAAAAAAAATTTGATAACAAAAAGTATTTAAATATAATATTTTTGTCCATTCGGTCCATATCAATCTATTTATTTTATTTATTTATGTTTTTAAATCGAAACAACCTGTACATTATGAAAAATAGACTGGAAACAAAAATTTAGGTCAGACTTGGATGAACAGCTCAGATTTTCTTACCTCCGCAGTTGCAATGACCTAACTTAAACAACTTCTTGGAAGAAAGCCATTTCCATTCCAAAGAAAAGCTAAGCTCTGGGGCAATTCTGCAATAGGCTGAAATAAACTGTGAGCTCTTCTATTACAGAACTGGCTTCAGCAGAAAGAAGATTGCAACAGAGTTCTTAAATGTTTGTTAAGATCCTTGAGATCAAACACAACAAAAAATGATTTCTCAACCTCATTGGCCAGCATTTCTTATGGTTGAATCAGACACTATTAATTCCTAACAAAGTCATAAATTATACCGACAAATGATTGGGAAACTACAAGATACTAAGGCCGCCCCTGCTTCTTGTCAATTGGCCAACCATGAAAAAATCTGCATGGCTAAACGTCAGATACCGAATCAAAGTAATAGCAAAAAAGGTCCTCAATTCTCCTTTTCTTCAAGATCTTCATCTGAGTGTGGATTCTCATCAACCTCGCTTCCACTGCTTGATCCAGAGTTTCTGAGAAACGTGGACTTCTCTCCCGATGAACCAGTATTGTTAGAAAGGTTGTACTTCAGAAATTTCACACGTTTTTTCTTTTCAACACTACCCTTTTCTTTCCTCTTTCTACCATTTTCTGTTGATGATGTCAGAGTGTGCGCAGCAGCAACAAATGCGGCACTCATAGACTCGTTTGTCCTTTCATCATCCTGGCTCCCATCTTCCTCTTCCCCCTTGTTGTCAATGTAGAAGAGATCAGCATCTGGTTTTGTCCTCTCCATGTTATATGCTTGTTGCTCATGTTCAAATTCTGAAATATCAAGAACTAATCTGGAATGGTTTTCAGCAATGCCATCATCCAAAACTCGGATCCCTAGATCCTCTAACTTGAATAACCATTCTGGAAAATAAGACCAATTATACAATTCTGCAATTAGAAAGCTATATCGGTCATAAACTGTATACTAAAACTCATGCCATACATTTGGTCCTACCCTTTGTTATAGGGACTCGGGTACAGGGGCAAGTGCGTATCTAGATCTCAGATCCATCAAACCTCAAATTTATAGGTACACAGGCTTGGCAAAAAAAAAGTCATATTTTATATTTTTAATCAATTATGTGAAATAAAATGGCATTAGATGTACCATACAATATTAAATAAGGCCTCGTTTGGGAACAGACTATTTTAATAATTTTTTGACTTTTTGACTAAAATATGAGATAAAAAAAACTAGGGCTCTGTTTGGTAGAACTTTGGAACTTTAGTTCCAGTCATTGGTTCTCACGTGGTGTTTGTTTGGAGTTTTCAAAAATTAATTTCACGCTCACTTTTGAAAACTTAGTCGAAGGCGGGAAAATTGGACTAACCAGTCGTCCGGCCGGTTAACCGAAACACTGCAAATTTTTTTTTTTTTTTGCAATTGACACATTAATTTTTATATATTTAACAAAAATATTTTTCAAATTTTTTATGAATTCTAATAGAATTTTGAGTTGTGTGTTTGGTTATGAGTTGTAAATTTTTGTATCAAATATTCTATATCACATCAAAAATTTCACACTCAATTTAAAATTCTTTTCAAAACTCATTCACCAAATAAATTTTCCACAATCAAAATCATAATTCCAAAACTCACAAACTCAAAATACAACTTCTATTCTCAAATCATATTTAAAAAGTTCTACCAAACACTACCTAGTATGCTTAGAATGACTTTTTAGTTTTTTTTACGAAAAGATGTGCAAAAAGTAAAGAGAAAATAGAATTTTTGACTTTTTGATATAGGTTATAGGCTTTTTGATTTTTTTAGTAACTTTTTTACTTTTAAGCTAAAACTATAACATACCAAACGAGGCCTAAGTATTTTACACATTTTATAGCAATTACATAGCAATATATACGTAACAAATATAAACATACAAGAAGTGTCTAATGGATAGTATCAAACACCCTTGTCCAAGTGTCGGATGTTCAACACGAGTATTTGATTTATTTTAAAGAGTCCATGTAATATAGGTCAATAATAGAGCCGCTTACTTAAAAGTGCCTTGGGTGACAACCCCTTTGGTTGACCAGCTTTGCTGTCCACGTGAACATCACTTGTGACCAACTCAATTAGTTGGGAAGGCAATTGAGAACCAGAGAAGGCATTAATGTAAGAGATAGCTTTTGTCTGATCCCCTTCTTTCCTGCAGACAGGCAGATGATTGTAAGGTTCTACGATGAGAGTCTGAATAAAATTTCAACCATAATTTTGAAAATTTCATACCTAAATAACTCTGTCGCTTTGTGAGTAACTACCACTCTTGTAATGGCAAGACTTTTTATATGTTTAGCAAGTACATGAATTACTTTATCAGGATTGAGGAAAGAGTACTCCACTAATATCACAGCATCATACAGAAGTTTCCTCAGAGAAAGTTCATCTTCAGAACTCTGCAGACACATTCATAAAATACTCCATATATGTCAGAATAATGACAAAGAGCAGATGATCAAATCCCATGGAAACATTTCTATAAGAAAAAAAAAACACACAATACAAAAGACAATTCAATTTGTCAAGAACCATAAAATGACTTTACAGTGAAAAAGGCCAGTGGTTATGACAGAAAAGTCAAACAAGTAAATTAGTAATGATTCCTTGTATGAGATAACATAACAATGTTAACGGCAGCAACTAATCCCATCTTCCTATCAATATTGTGGCAATGCTAAATACCACTCATGGATTCTGAAGAAGGAAAAAAAAGAAACTAGGAGAAGAGTTAATATTAGCTTGATATCTAATCTTATTAATCATTTCAATAACATCTTTGTTGTACCACTTAACATAGAAACACTATATATCTAAATCAGTCACGCAAAACAAGGGGGAGAAAAAAGTATGACATTCTATACGTAATTGTTCAACAGTTTCTCATTCTGTAATGTCAAAAATTAGGAATTCTATTTATTGCCATCTTTATGGCTTTTGATTGTTCCAATCTCTACAGTGACAAATAAATCAAATTAATTGACATAGTTGGTTCATTTTTGTTTGGTATTATAACTGTAGGTTTGTTTGATATTATTTCTTGTTGTGAGATTTTGTTTAAGTACAAAGCAACAAAACCGTATATTTATTTTTTTGAGTTTTTCTAATAATTTCCTCATGCCTTGATCTATGTAACCAAATTGTATCATATATAAGGTAGTGATCATATGCAAGCAGACTTTGTGTGGATATTAACAAATAATAAAAAAAATTGTAAGTACTTGAATCATTTTATATACAAATTTTTTTGCTGTGATAATAAAGAGCCTCATTTTAATAGTTCATCAAGGGCCTGAAAACCTCAAGGCCGGCCTTGGGCTTAACAGAACAAGGATGCTCCCAAAGTTGCAATTAGGTGGCACTATATCAGTCCATAAATGAGAAAGTACAATGACTCGATAGCATTCACAAAAAAAAAAAAACAAAACAAAACAAAAGAAGAAAAACACGCACACACTTACCAATAGGGAGATTACAGGTAAAGTGTTCTGCAGCAGCATCCTCACGAGGGTCTCTGGAAACACATAGGAGATAAAAGAATGTGAGCACACTTTGAAAGAAATATTTGCAGAGAAAATTAACGCAAACAATTATATCATCTAATAGACTCTATCCTTCATTACATGAATAAAAATTACAAGGCAATGATAAAGGCTTATAGCTCCTAATCAAATACAAATATAATAGGTGTTTAGTTATGTTATGTGTACCACCTATATAGACCAATATATAAGGATCAAATAAAAGGAGGATCTACCATATAGCAATAGAATGTCAGCAAATATACAAAATCAGTCATAATATGCTTATGATGTCCCTCATTCTAAACACAAATTGTCTATCTCAAGACTCTCTCAACTGTTTAAGATTTATCATAATTTGCCAACTTGAACACCACTAAGAATTGGAAATCAGAATTAAGCAATCCTGAGTTCAAATAAAAGTAAACTAACCGAAGAAAAAAAAATGCCAAAACCCAGTTATGCAACCAATGGCCCAAATCCTCGACTCTTGTTTCGAAACTCCTGAGCTGAAATTCAAGCACAATCTCAACAAAAATGCCTCTGTGATCACAACTCCGGCGAGCTCACTAACAGCTCTCCCTTCTACACTAGGCCATCCAACAATGTCATCACCCAAAAGAGGGAAAAACAATTTAAACATTTCCTTAGATTCTAAAGCGTCATCAATCCCATCATCACCACCAATCCAAACACGAATTAAATCCCCCAACGATCGAATAAAATCCTCCGAATCCGAATCCGAACCCAAACCATCAGAATCATCATTTGCAGAACAACATACACTAATATACCCAAGAATTGCATTAACCAAATACTTAATCTCTCTCATTACTTTCTTCTCCCTCTTAGAACCCAAGTCTTTACCCTTCAAATCAGCAATTACTCTATACACTTCATATATGACCGGTGCGAGCAATCCGATGCTCTTGGATGAGCTACACGTGGCCGAACAACCTGATATCAATTGAAACAGGGTTTTTGTGGCAGAGATTCGATCCAAAGGCTCAACTTTTGGTGAATTCGTGTGGCGAAAAGTTAAAGCTGAGTAGACCCAGATGGTTTCGAGAGGTGGATTAGCTCTAGCTTGCATCAATTCGTAGAAAGTGGTGGTAAAAGCTGAAAAATCGCAACTGTGCGATTCTAAAAGGCTTTGAATCGATTGGTTTAGTACGAGTTCGTGGTTTTCGCCAATGAAATGATCGAATTTTTGTGGGCTTTGGGGATTTTGGGGAACGATTAGGTTCAAAGCCATGTTGATGGCGAACTCGAATTTGTGAATTGAGTGATATTCAAGAGCGACGCTTTGTTAAACCCTAGCTGGTCTGGTGTGAGTGTAATAGTGGACAAGATTAGGGTTTTGCAGATGGGATGGGGATCTGCTGGACAGCGGTTCACTATAATATTACTGTGTTTCACGAATTAATGCGCGCCATAATGAAAAAATTATTTTAAAAAATCCTACTATAACAAAATAAATGCTCAATTTTTTATTTTGTTAATTTAAATCTTAATTTTTAATTTAAATTATTTATATTTTTTATTAATTAAAATTAACAAAAAAATATAATATTTTAATTATTAAACTCATCGTAAATAAAAATCTAAATTACCATTTCAGGAATGATAGAGACTCCATTTTTTCTTAACCTCCACAACTCCACATACACACCATAGGAGGAAAAAAAAAAACAAAAAATTAGTCAATCCCAATACATTGGGAGTGGTGGGGTCACGGAAAGAGAGGATCTCAACCTTTTTCCTTACCATTTTATGTTAAGTTTAATGATTAAAGGGTAAATTACATTTACCTCCCCTGAAGTTTTTGACAAATACAAGGACCTCCCCTGTGGTTTCAATAATTACAGAAACTCCCCTACTTTAACTGACAATATCAAGATTTCCCCATTTTTTAACTGTCGTTCATACAACTAACGGAAGTTGGTGATATCATCAAAAATAAATACTGAAATGCCTATAATGCCCTCTAGTGTTTTGGTTTAAATGCAATGAACAATAGGTAAAACCAATTTCCAAAAATATGAAATCTAGATATTAAATAAAAAAAGAACCTAACAGTGCCATCTCAAATTTGATTTGGCTCTCTCGCTCTCTCTCTCTCCTCTCTTTTTGCCTCACAGTTTTTTCTAAATACTACTCATTTTAGCACAAATATATACATATATATACACATACAATAATAGGACAAGAAGAAACCAAGAAAGTTAAATCAAAAACTACTCCGACGGCCACGCCATCTGAGAAAAGTTTGGTCTCAATCCTAGACGAGAAACTGTAGACGGAGGTCTAGGAAGAGGAGGCGTCGGGGCAGCGAAGGACAACGGCGGCGAGCACCATGTCCCAGTCAATGGTGAGAAATCCTCCCCCAACCTCAAAAGCATGGAAAATTGATGCAAATAAATGATTTCATCCAACCAAAGTGATTCATGCACTTAGAAATATGAATCAGAACTTGCAAAGCAAATTAATAAAAGAAAAAAGAAAAAAGAAAAAGACAATGAAAAAAATTATAAAGCTCAATAAATTTATAACCTATTATATAGGCTTCAGATCCCATGAAAAGTTTTGCAATATATTTAATTACACACCCAAACAAGCAATCAGAATTTCAAAGTTCAGAGAACTAGAAAAGATATAGCAAAACCCAATTCACAAACACCAAAGATGAACCAAAATATTTGAAGTTCATATCAGACACTAAACAACTAAACAAGATCTATGTGACAATTAAGAAAGTCCACAAAACAGATCACTATCAATATCTAAACAACAGCCTATCTATGAGGAAATTTAATCTTTATTGGTACAAACAACAGATCTTGTGGAACACTATATTCATCATCAAAATGTTTCTATAGAATCCATACCCTTGAACTATTACTAAACTCTTTGTTATAGATACAGGACCCACCATCACCTTATGGGTTTGATTTGGATATGTGCGATTTAGAACCATACTCTACAGTGGTTGTTCGATTGTAGAAAAAGAGAAACAAATGTCGATGGTAGTCCGGTTGTAGAGTTTGTTTGGAAATAGTGGGTTAGGTTGGGTGTGGTAAGGGTCGTTGGTCTTCGTCGCGAGAGAAGAAAAGAGGTTCGATCTCGTTGTTGATGGTCTCCTTGTCAGAGTCGAAGCAGGAGTCAGAAAACCAAGAAAATAGGCACTGTTGGGTTGGGTTGAGAGGGAATGAGAGAGAGAAGAGAGAGAGTAGGGTTTGATTTCACTGTTAGGAAGATAGAGAAGGAAGATCTCGTCGTCGATGGTCTCCTTGTCGGAATCGGAGTCGGATACCAAGAAAAGAGGCACTGTTGGGTTGGGTTGGGTTGGGAGAGAAGAAGAGAGAGAAGAGAGGGAGAGAAGAAAGAAACAAAAGTTAAGGGTGGTGACTCTGGGTTCAAAAAGTAAAAGGGGATATTTTGTAGGGTATTTTCGTCTTTTCACACTTAATTTAAAGGGTAATATGGTCATTCTGTATAGGTAAGTAACGTCGTTTGTACAAAATTGACAGATTAGGGGAATCTTGATATTGTCAGTTAAAGTAGGGAAGGTTTCTGTAATTATTGAAACCACAAGGGAGGTCCCTGTATTTGTCAGAAACCTCAGGGGAGGTAAATGTAATTTACCCATAATTAAAATATGATTTTTTGTCAATTTTACTTAACGACAAATAGTTTATATTAAAAACAAGGGAGACTTATTTATAAGTCCTTTTTCAGACACTTATGGTAGACTAAGTCCTGTGTAATTTCTTATAGAGTCTCAAGTCCTATTTAGATAGGAATGTATTCCACAAGATCCTACATAAATGTAACGTGATGTGACACTTACATAAACATAACGTAACGTGACACCTACATAAACGTAACGTAACGTGACACCTATATAAACGTAACGTAACGTGACACCTACATAAACGTAACGTGACACCTACATAAATTTTATTTTTTTAAATTGAATGTGAAAATGTTGCTGGTTTATGTTGGTGTCACGTTACGTTTCATATAAGTATGATCTATGGTAATAGGAAATTGAATGTTGCCATAGATCATAGGTGTCACGTTACGTTTATGTAGGTGTCACGTTACGTTACGTTTATGTAGATATGATCTATGGTAACATGCAATTTCCTATAGGAAATTGCATGTTACCATAGATCATAGGTGTCACGTTACGTTTATGTACGTATCACATTACGTATAGGTGTCACGTTACGTTACGTTTATATAGATATGATCTATGGTAACATTCAATTTCCTATATATGGTTTTACTATTATTTATGATATTAACAATTAATATTGAGGGTAAATGTGTTAACAAACTTCCCACAGGACTTATGGGAACATAAGTTTTTTAGTAAGACCATATGTAGTATAAGTCTCCCTAATAGGACTTATAAATAATTTTCCCTAAAAAGAACTCAAAATATTATGGTTTCAATTAATAAAATAAAAAATTAATATGTATTTTGTTATAAGGGTCCAACCCTATAGTTTTTTTGTAATTTTTCCAAAGGGTATGGCTCTATTCCAGTCCACTAGCGGACTAGATAGTCTTGTTGGGTCATTTGAGGCCATAATTCAGACCCATTTTGATAATCCAAACTGTTCAATATTTAAAACTCGTCTGGTATATCATCCAAACAAAAAAAAAAAACGTTGATCGAATATCGATAGTCACTTGATCAATATATATTTTTGTCTCTATATATTGAACGTTTTTATCATCAAAATGGGCCCATCTCAGGGCCCACCACAGCCCAAGACCATCCAATTTGAAAGCAAACTGGAAAGGAACCCCTCATTTTTCCAAAATTATATTATGGTCTTAGACAAATTCATAGTTAATTTTATTTGCACACGTTATTTAGTCTTTATTCACATTATCTTAGTTCACATATTTATAAATTTGATTACATTTTATTTTTTTCATTCCACACGTCAAATGTTCTTAATATAGTTCTAACTCATAATTTGTATACACACCACACAAAAACACATTTGTACATACTACACTATTCACACCCCTAATTGTGTCTAGACACACCATACCCCTAGTTGTAAATTGGCATCTATCACCATATCCAGGGCCGGCCCTGGGTATAGGCTTACCAAGCCATGGCCTAGGGCCCCTCAAAATAGATCCAAAAAAGGAGGTCCCTCCTATTATAGTTTAGTATAATATATTAGGTATGTTTTAAGTCTCAAAAAAATTAAAGAAGGCCCAAACTAATTTAAAATAAATTAACCCATTAAAAAATTGAAAGACCCATTCAAAATTTAAAGGGTTCATTCTCTCTCCCTATCTAATTCCTAACCCTAACTACTCTTAATCTAATTTTCCCAATAGCTTGACAGCAGGAGCCTAACAAAGAGCACAACGAAGCAGCATTGAGCAGTGAGCAACACACAAACAGAGCAGCACTGAGCAGAACATGTAGGTTATTTTTTTCTATTCAATTGCTTAAATATTTGTCTTGTCTGTTACTCAATTGCTATTATAATATTGGTATTTACATCATCAAGAATAATTTGATTAAGTTTAATAATTCACATTACATAATTTAAAAATTTTGTGTTTTGTTAAGTGGTGGTGGTGCTCTTGTTTTGAATTTTGATCTAAAAAAGAATTTCGATCTGAGCTCATCATGACTCTTAAAAGAAATTATTTGTTTGGAATCACAAAAAGGAAAAAGAAGCAAAGAGTCGAAAAATTAGTCAAGTGTCAAAGATGAGCTATTGATAAGTTATTTACAAGTGACAAACAGGCAGAACAATCAATTGAAGACTTGAATAATGAGAATGAAAATTTGGTGAATGAAGAAGGAAATGGGGAATTTGGGAGTGCAGAAGCCAATCAAGATGATGAGATTAATGTGGAATGTGAGCATTCAAATATAGATGATCCGGGGACTTGGAAAATAATTCACCAGAATTTACGAGATTTTTAGTCGAAAGAGGTCCTGTGAGAAAAAATTGTGAGTTTAACTTCTCTAAGGATGATTCTTCTAGGCATAGGCATTTCTCACCTGTTCATTACATTCGACATTTACCAAATGGAAAAAAATTTGATAGGACATGGCTGATATACTCAGAACTTTTGGATAGAGTATTTTGCTTTTGTTGTAAGTTGTTTAAGCAAGAGGGAAATAAGATTCAATTGGCTACCGAAGGATTTAAAGAGAAATATTGGTGAGAGACTTAAAGGCCATGAAAGTGGTAATGAGCACATTGCTTGCATAAGCAAATGGATTAAGTTGGAAGAAAGATTTGGAAAGCATCAAACAATAGATAAAAGTATACAAGAACAAGTTAACAAAGAAAAAAGAGCACTTGAGACGGGGTTTATTGATGATAATTGCATTTGTGAAAACACTTGCCAAGAATAACTTGCCTTTTCGTGGAAGCCATGAGAAGATTTATGAAGAAAGCAATTGACTTTTTTAAGGCATAATTGAAATGATTAGCGAGTTTAATCCAACAATGGAACAACACTTGCGGTGGATAGAAAAAGGGTGAGATTCATTACCATTCTTTGAGTCACAAAATTCAAAACGAGGTGATACAAATGTTGGCCGGGGAAGTCAAAAATGCAATTTTGTCGATAATCAAACTAGCAAAATATTTTGCGGTCATACTTGATTATACTCCGGATATAAGCCATCAAGAACAAATGTCTCTTGTTGTACGATGCGTGGATGTTTCAACAAGTCCAATTATGGTGAAAGAGTTTTTTTTTGGAATTCTTAAATGTGGATGATACATCGGGGATAAGACTTTTTGATAAACTTCAAGAAGCATTAGTTAACCTTCAACTTGATATTGGTGACTTAAGAGGGCAAGAATATGACAATGGCTCTAACATGAAAGGCAAAAACAAAGGTGTTTGAATAAGAGTACTTCAAGTAAATCCTAGAGCATTCTATACGCTGTGTGGTTGTCATAGTCTTAATCTTGTGTTTTGTGATATGGCCAACTCTTGTTCTAAAGCAAAAACTTTTTTTGGTGTGGTACAACGCATATATGTATTGTTTTCATCTTCCGTTCTACGTTGGACAATTTTAATAGATAATCTAAAGGAAGGCCTAACAGTTAAGTCGTTGTCACAAACGCGTTGGGAAAGTCGCATTGAAAGTGTTAAACCACTAAGATATCATGCTTTAAAAATAAGAGATGCTTTAGTTGACTTGTACAACAATCCTACCACAGATTTGATTGCAAAAAGTGAAGCTAAATCCCTGGTAACTCATGAACTTGAGACTTTTGAGTTCTTGTTTAATATTATAATTTGGTACAATTGTTGTTTCATGTGAACTGTCATGACCCGAACCAGCCCCTATGGGTTAAGGCCATAACCGGCTAGTAATCACAAGATTACCTATGGCCTCAAACCAAATAAGACAAAACTCATCAGAGTAAAGGGGCCAAACGGAAGCAAATTTAAAACTTTGTCCATAGAGCCGTGCTTATATGCACATCATAACATTTCATACATACATATGTTAATAACTCACAGCAAAAAGTATAGTAACATAAAGTTCTGTACAAACAGGATCATTCAAATCTAAGTCAGCCGAACAAAACTATATACAGACATACTCAAAGACTTCGCCAACATGACAATATAAAACAAAATGACAAAAAGGTGCAGACGAGTCTCGTGCGTGAAACGCAAGGGCTGACTCTTCAAAACCCTTGTTGTTCCACACAGACTTCACTAGGGTTGGGTTTGGACTTCTCTTGGCTCACCTACAAACACATGAATGAGCGTGAGCGATAGTCCAGTGAATAATATCAAATAAAAAATATACATTAGAACAATATACATCAAACGGCCTTGGGCCCAATTTATCTTTCTAACTAATACATACATACATAGACATATGTAAGTTAAGTAACTGCGGTTCCAAACACATCATACGGCCTCGGGCCCAATTCATTAGTATCATTCAGGTCAAATTGGCCTTTGGCCCATTCGTACTTTCATCCACGTCGAACTGGCCTTTGGCCGATTCGTTTATGTCAAACTGGCCTTCGGTCCATTCGTTCGTGTCAAACTGGCCTCTGACCCATTCATACTATCATGTCAAACTTTCATTTGTGTCAGAACGGCCTTTGGCCCATTCATACTATCATGTCAAACTTTTATTTGTGTCAAACGGCCTTTGGCCCATTCATACTATCATGTCAAACTTTCATTTGTGTCAAAACGGCCTTTGGCCCATTCATACTATCATGCCAAACTTTCATTTGTGTCAAAATGGCCTTTGGCCCATTCAGATGACAAACTGGCCTCTGGCCCATTCATCCTTTCATGTCGAAACAGCCTCTGGCCCATTCATTCATGTCAAAACGGCCTCTGGCCCATTTATTCATTCATGTCAAAACGGCCTCTGGTCCATTCATTCATGTCAAAACGGCCTCTGGGCCATTTACTCTATTATTCAGATCAAACTGGCCTCAAGCCCATTCAAACTTTCGTATCAAACTGGCCTTCGGCCCATTTATCCTTTCATATCAAACTATCATTCATATCAGATTGTCATTCATATCAGACTGGCCTTTGGCCCATTCGCTCTTTAAGCATAGTAAACGTTTGTCCACAATTCAAATTAACAGACTTATAGGAAGCTAAGCAATTGGACAGATAGCATATTTCAAATATCTTTATTAAGATACTACTCACAGTGATCAGCTGATTGATTTGCCCTGGAGCTTGACCCTACACATCACATAACAAATATGGGTCACAACCGATTCAATCCGTTCTTAATTCACATATTCCTTTTTAGGCTTAATTCTTATCACTTTAACTCAATTACAATGCTCAATGCATGCCTAAGAGTACTTCGAAGTGAAAGAGAACGGAAAATGAAACTCGGAATGCCTTTTCAAAATTTCAAAAAACAGGGTCCCCGCTCGAGCGTGGACTTCCCCGCTCCAGCGGACCCAAGAGGTCTGCAAAAGTACTGGTTATATCATTTTCACGCTCGAGCGCGCACTCGGACGCTTGAGCGGAGGGTCTGTCTACATAGCTCCCCGCTCGAACGTGAACTTCCCCGCTCGAGCGGCCACCATGTCTGCAGAAAATACTGGGAGCTCGAAATTCACGCTCGAGCGGCGGTTCTCCCGCTCGAGCGGACGTCAAATTTTCTGGGTTTACCAGAATGTGTTCTTGAGCTTCAACTTGATATTCAAAGGTTCAAAATGCATGTTTTTGGCTCAATCTTCACATATACATATACTAACATGGTATAAATACCAAATTACATCATTATGAAGCTCAATTCACAATTTAATCACATGCATGTCCCAAATTAACCCAAACTCATCACCAGCACATCAAATTCAGACATGCAAAGCTTACACCTCCATGATCTTCACTTGCACGTAAGAGATATTCATTATTCTCAACTAAATTGGTGAAGAAATGATCAAATACATGGATTTCAAACAAGATTCATCATGGATTACATACTTTGCGCTCAATCATGGAAATTCATAGTGATTTCCTACATGCATGCATCTATGGACTTTAAATTCAACAAACACAACTGTTAATCATATTATTTAATTTTGATGATGTCTAAAATATTATTTGTATTATTTACTTTTGCTGATGTCTAAAATATTATTTGTAACAATTTGGATTTTTTTAATGTACATATTTATTTGACACAAAATATTATCTTTTTAAAATATATATATTTGTTAAATATTAGTTAAATAAAAATATTTTTGAAAATTTTACTATTCACTTTTTGAAAATTGAGGCTAATCACTATTCACTTTTTGACCAAATTAAAAATTGATTAATTATATTATTTTGACAAAAATGATGGATTGGTTGTATTATTTTGACAAATTTGATATTGATAGGTTGTCTTGTTTTGACAAAATTAATATGGAGTGGTAGAATATATTTAATTTAAAATCTCTACAACATATACAATATTTTACAAAGGGCATATATTTTCATATCCATCATAAAAATTATTTATAGAGATTTTTTTGTGTATGCAAATATTTGATTAGAACATTATATATATATAACTTTATATATATAATGCATATAATACAAATAGTATACATCACGGAGTAATTATATTTTTTTTTTTACACAACATTGATTGTATCATATATATTAGTGTGTGGAAACATTGAATATTAGTATATGGACACATTAATTATTAGCATGTGGAGTCATACAAGATATAATTCAAATTATTATTTTTTTTTTCTTTTTGTACACTTTTGACTAATACCTAAAGATGTTCAAATTTGCAAGAGTGCAAATTTTCTTACACGTGATTCTCTTCCAAACTAATGTCATCCATGACGTCAGCAAAGAGCGTCTAACGGGTATATTTTTGTGTATAAATAGAAGTGTTGTGTGTGGAGAAAAATAAAAAACTTGAAGAGAAAATTTTCTGTGAGCTCCAAATTGTATTCTGCTCTTTCATTTTCAGATGTAAGTCTAGTCTTTGTTCTTACACTTTCATATCTACTCTTTGTGAGAGAATTATTGTAAAAGAGGGTTTAAGTACCACTTATTCTTATTCCTTATTTTTGTGAGAGATTTTGTAAGGGGAAGGCATTTATTGTTGAGTGAGGCTCAATAGATAAGAGTAAGTCCTGTGCCAAATCTACAAGCTTGGTGGTGTATTTATTCAATTGATAGTAAAGAAATTCTCAAGGAGGTTCCTTGAGGAGTGGACGTAGGCCTGGCGTGCCGAACCACTATAAATCGCAGTGTTTGATTTTCTCTTCTTATCTCTCTTACTTTTATATTGATAATTATTATTCTTTTTTTTTATTTATTAAAATTCTAAATATTGTGTTAATTTTAATATTGTGAAATTTTTAATAACCCAATTCACCCCCTCTCTTGGGTTGCCTATCTGGGATAACAATTGGTATCAGAGCCTAAACTCTAGTTTGTGTGACTTAACCGTCTTAGAGTAAATCATGGCAGCCACTAGTTATTCCTTACCCGAGGGACAAGCATCCAATAGGCCACCACTATTTAACGGCACAAATTTTAGCTATTGGAAAACTAGGATGACCATACATGTTCAATCTAATGATTATGAATGTTGGAAAATTATTTGCAATGGTCCAAAAATTCCTACCAAAACCGTAGATGGAATTAAGGTACCAAAACTTGAAGATGAGTGGGATGAATCAGATACTAGAATGGCCCAAATTAATGTCAAAGCTACAAACATATTGTATTACGCCTTAGATGCCAACGAATTCAACAGAATTTCCACATGTAAAACCACAAAAGAAATTTGGGACAAGCTTATAGTGACTCATGAGGGAACCGAACAAGTTAAAGAATCTAGAGTCAGTTTGCTAGTCCATAATTATGAACTCTTTAAAATGAAGCCTGATGAGACTATTCCTCAAATGTTTACTCGCTTTACTGATATTATTAATGGTTTAACTTCTCTTGGAAAAATATATACTAATGCTGAAATTGTAAGAAAA
Organism: Camellia granthamiana; assembly: GCA_036172215.1. NCBI lineage: Eukaryota > Viridiplantae > Streptophyta > Magnoliopsida > Ericales > Theaceae > Camellia > Camellia granthamiana. Next base: position 17,717 of record JAXFYN010001299.1, on the reverse strand, counting down.
GTGCTAGGTCATTGCCAAAAAGTTGGGAGACAAAAGTCATTGCCATTACCGAAGCCAAGGATTTATCAAAGTTAAGTCTAGATGAGTTAATGAGATCTCTCTTAACTCATGAGCTCATAATGCAAGAAGGAAAGGAAGAGGAAGACAACAACAAGAAGAAAGGAATAGCCTTCAAATCCACCTTGAAACATCAAGAGGATAAGGAAGATGATTCAGATGAGGATGATGAAATGGCATTCATCACTAGAAAGTTCCAAAAGGTTTGTGAGAAAGAAACAAGGCGTACGAAATTTTTTCAGAAAAGACTTCAACAACAGGGATTTTCAAAGAGGAGAAAATCACAAAAAATCTGAAGTAACCTGCTACGAATGCAACAAACCTGGACATTACAAATCAGAATGTCCAGAACTTAAGAAAAAATTTAAGAAGGATAAGAAGAAAGCTATGATTGTAGCATGGGGAGAAGATAGTGATGAAAGCGACACAAAAACCGAAGTTTGCAAAAATGAGGTTGCTAACCTATGCTTAATGGCACTTGGAAATGAAAATGAGGTAAATGACGAATCCTTTACATTTGATGAATTACAATTTACTTTTGATGAATTACATGCTGAATTTAAGAAACTTAACTTGAAAAGTAATTGTCAAAAGAAAGTAATTTCAAGTTTATCAAAAGAAAATGAATCATTGACTTCCAAGATAAATGTTCTAGAAAATGAAGCCATGAAAATGAAAAAGGAAAATGAAATTTTAACTTGAAAAGAGTCTTCAATTTCTAGAAAACATTTAGTTGTATTGCAAAAAGAAAATGAGTCTTTAAAAAAGGAACAAATTATTTTGAAAGAAAATATTGAAGACTTGAAAAATACTCTTTCAAAATTCACTCAAGGCAGAGAAACTTTAGATAAAATTCTTAAAAATCAAAATCGTACTTTTGGTAGAGCTGGAATTGGATATAAACCTTTTTCAAAAGTAAAAACTGTCAAAAATGGCTTTGTGTATGCATCTTCTAATCACTCTCATCTCACATGTCATTTTTGTGGTACAAAAGGTCATATTTCACCTTCATGTCCTGTTAAAAGAAATCGTTTTGCTAAAATAAAAAAGATGTGGGTCCCTAAGGACAGTTCAAGAGTAACAAATTCTAACTTTTATGGACCCAAGAAAAAATGGCTACCAATAGAAAAATCAAATTTTTTTAGGTATGTTTCAAGACAAAATCCAGTAACAATAGATGGTATCTCGACAGTGCATGTTCGAGGCACATGACTGGAAATAAAGCTATGTTCGCCACACTTCAACCAAAGGATGGTGGATATATGACTTTTGGCGACAATAGCAAGGGTAAAATCATTGGTGTAGGAAGTATTGGTAAAAATCTCTCTCCTATTATTGAAAATGTTTTATTTGTTGAAGGTTTAAAACATAATTTGCTTAGCATTAGTCAATTATGTGATAAAGGTTATAAAGTTATTTTTTAGAAAACTCATTGCACTATTGAAAACACCCTAGAAAACAAAACTTTATTTGTAGGTTATAGACATGAGAATGTATATGTGTTTGATTTACATGATTTATCTTCTCATTTTAACATTAAATGTTTATCTGCTATAAATGATAATGGTTGGCTTTGGCATAGAAGATTAGGACATGCTCATTTTGATTTAATTTCCAAACTTTCAAAAAATGAGTTAGGTTTACCAAAAATTGTTTTTGAAAAAGATAAACTTTGTGATGCATGTTAATTTGGAAAACAAACTAAAATTTCTTTTAAATCCAAAAATATCATTTCAACTACTAGACCGCTTCAACTCTTGCATATTGATCTATTTGGACCATCTAGAACATTAAGTTTAGGAGGAAAATCTTATGCCCTTGTTTGTGTTGATGATTATACTAGATATACATGGGTATTATTTTTAACACACAAAAATGAAGCTTTTTATAATTTCTCAAAACTTTGTAAAAGAATTCACAATGAGAAAAATCTTAATATTTGTAGTATTAGAAGTGACCATGGTAGAGAATTTGAAAATGATGATTTTATTATGTTTTGTGATGACTTAAGAATATATCATAATTTCTCAGCCCCTAGGACTCCTCAACAAAACGGTGTAGTTGAAAGAAAAAATAGAACTCTTGAAGAAATGGCCCGTACTATGCTCTGTGAAAATAATTTACCTAAATATTTTTGGGCGGAAGCTGTAAACACTGCATGCTATATTATAAACCGTGCCATGATTAGACCTATTCTTAAGAAAACTCCTCACGAACTTTGGAAAGGTAGAAAACCTAATATTAGTCACTTGCATGCTTTTGGTTGTAAATGCTTTGTATTAAATAACAATAAAGATAACTTAGGAAAATTTGATGCTAAATCGGATGAAACTATATTTCTTGGTTATTCTATGTCTAGTAAAACTTATAAAGTATTCAATAAAAGAACTCTACTTGTTGAAGAATTTGTGCATGTTGTTTTTGATGAATCTAACGATATTATTTCCAAGAATCTTGTAAGTAATGATATTGTAGAAAATCAACCAAGCATGGAGAGCATTTACAAAAAGGAAAATGAAGAAAATCTATTACGCGAACATAACGAAGAAATGACAATGGAGAAACTTCAAGAAATATATGCTCTTCCAGAAAATGACTCAAATCTACCAAAAGAATGGAAGTATGCTCATGGCCACCCCAAAGACCTCATCATAGGTGATGCGGCGGAAGGTATAAAAACTCATTCCTCTATTAGAAATATTTGTGGTAACTTAGCATTTGTTTCACAAATTGAACCAAAATCATTTTTAGAAGCTGAAAATGACGAAAACTGGATTTTAGCAATGCAAGAAGAATTAAATCAATTTGAAAGAAATGAAATTTGGTTTTTGACCCCTCGACCTAAGGATCATCCTGTTATTGGTACAAAATGGGTTTTTCGAAATAAAATGGATGAATCTGGAGTTGTTACTAGAAATAAAGCTAGATTAGTAGCTCAAGGCTATAATCAAGAAGAGGGAATTGATTTTGAGGAAACTTTTGCACCAGTTGCTAGACTTGAAGCTATTAGAATGTTACTTGCTTTTGAGTGTTTTAAAGATTTTAAATTATATCAAATGGATGTTAAAAGTGCTTTTTTGAATGGGTATATTTCAGAGGAAGTCTATGTTGAACAACCTCTCGGTTTTGAAAATCATAAATACCTGGATCATGTTTTCAAACTTTCAAAAGCTTTATATGGCTTGAAACAAGCTCCTAGAGCATGGTATGAAAGATTGAGTAATTTTCTACTTGACAAAGGTTTTTGTAGAGGAAAAATTGATACAACACTTTTTATAAAAATCAAAAAAGAAGATATGCTAATTGTTCAAATTTATGTTGATGATATCATTTTTAGTGCTACTAATGAAAATTTGTGCAAAGAGTTTGCTAAAGACATGCAGGGTGAGTTTGAAATGAGTATGATGGGGGAATTAAATTACTTCCTTGGTCAACAAATTAAACAAACTAATGATGGAATCCATTTAAATCAAACGAAATACATCAAAGATCTACTCAAAAGGTTTGAAATGGAATCATCAAAGCCTGCAGCAATTCCAATGAGCACATCGATAAAAATCGACAAAGATGAGCAAGGTAAACCTGTAGATGAAAAGAAATATCGAGGTATGATTGGTTCTTTACTCTATCTTACTGCAAGTAAGCCCGACATAATGTTTAGTGTTTGTATGCGTGCACGTTTCCAATCCACACCGAAAGAGTCACACATCACCGCAGTCAAACGCATTTTCAGATATCTTGTCGGCACTCCAAATTTGGGATTATGGTATCCTAAGGGAACCACCTTTGAACTTTTTGGTTACTCAGATGCCGACTTTGCAGGATGTAGACTTGACCGAAAAAGCACTAGTGGCACTTGTCATTTTCTTGGACACTCACTCACTTCTTGGTTTTGCAAAAAACAAAACTCAGTGGCTCTGTCAACTGCTGAAGCAGAATACATTGTCGCCGCTGGGTGTTGTGCACAATTGCTTTGGATGAAACAACAACTTCAAGATTTTGGACTTCACTATGATCATATTCCTATAAAATGTGACAACACAAGTGCCATTAACCTTTCAAAAAATCCTATTCAGCACTTAACACATTGAGATAAGGCATCATTTTCTAAGAGATCATGTACTTAAAGGTAACATTGAACTCGAATTTGTGCCTACAAATCGTCAATTAGCTGACATTTTTACCAAGCCTCTAAATGAAGAACAATTTTGTTATATTAAAACAGAACTTGGTATGATGAATACTCCAATATAATGTTTATATTAAAAAATGATTTTTTTTAAATAAAATAAATATTGTTATAATAATTATTATTATAAAAATAATAACAATAATAATATACATATATTTATATATATAATTTCTCTCTCTCTCTCTCTCTCTCTCTCTCTCCCGTTCCGTCTCTATCTCTCACTCACTCTCTCCCTTACTCTCTATTTTTCTCTTTCTCTTGGTCTCTCGCTTTCCCTTTCTTCCTCACATCCTCAGCCGACTCCATCTCCATGCTCACCATCGTCTACAACCATCTTCACCATCCACAAAATCATCCATCACATTCATCTCTACCATCATCCACCCAAATCCCTCACCAATCCACCAAACTCCATCACTTCTCCACCCGAAATCTGCATCACCATCTTTACCGATTCATCAAGTTCCATCACCGATCCATCAAGATCCGTGACTGATCCATCAAGATCCATTGCCGATCTACACAAATTCGTCACCGATCTACCCAATCGTCTCAATTTCTTCCGTTCATCAAGATCATCACCAATCAACATGTTAAAATTCTTGTTGCACTGTGTTATATTTTTTTACTTGTTGTATGTGCTCCAAATTCTCTTGGATTTAATAATGGTTGCTTCTACCTTGTCTAAAGAAATTGTTTTTATTTTTATTTTCTCCTTTTATGCTAGTGCACTTGGTGTAATTGTTTATGGCCGGATCTTAATGGCCCTTGGTATTATAGATTGGTAATTTGTCTCTTCAAATTTATGTAATTTTTAGTGCATTAATTCAGGGGGAGACTCATATACTTTCATTATAAAACTATATAAAAAAAAAAAAGGGACATGTGTAGATTCTGTGCATAATTTTAGGGGGAGTATATATACATATTTTTTTTACTCCTTATCTGCCATACTCCTTATCTGCACTAACAAACAAATTTTTTTGTGCAACGACAAAATTAAAAAAAAAATAAAATAATAATAATAAATAAATAAATAAATAAATAAAGGAAGAAATGATCGCAATTTTATTTCAGAAAAAGAAAATATTACTCGATTACATGTAAATTTTCAGAAGGCTTCACAGATTTTTTCTTTTTCACTTCTCTCAACAATTTTTCATGAGCCTCTTTTACATGCCTCTCTCTATTTTCAATTTCTGTGAGTCTTGGCATTATCACCGTTGCATAATAAGCACTGCATTCTCCAACTGTGCATTTTTCCTTTTTAAATCTTTCTTCTCCTTACACATATTAACTTCTTGTTGTTTTAACAAGCACATCTCATCTCTCCATTGCTGATTTTCTTGTACTCTTGCTTGTAATCGTCGCGCCATATTGGAAACTGCAGTCATGGCCTGTGTACTAAGAGCCATAGTGTTATTAATAGTATCGAAATCATTTCGATTACCAATAATACTAGAACCCTCATTTACAGGCATAGCATGTGCCTGCGTCACCGGTACTCTCTCATTTGCCATTACAGGCACCTCATGCAGATCCGACTCATTGATAGACAAGGTAAGGAATGACACGATTACACAAGAAACTGAAACAAAATTTTCTCTCCAACACTTGATGATTTCGTATCTTTGCCTATGATCTGTATCACTTTTTATACACTCCATCGATCCATTACTCGATGCATATCTGCTCAAATCTTTTGTTTGTCAATATTTTATGCGCTCGAGATGCTCCAAAATCACCACAATGATTCCGACAAGACAGAAGGCAATTTATTTTATTTTTGGCCGCTCAGATTATTTTATCAAATGTGTTTGTTTCATCTCTTCATCTTTTATTTTGATGATGTCAAAGGGAGAGATGGTAAAAAATATATGATTTTTGCTTTGCAGGGTTATGATTTTTGCTTTGTAGGGTTATCAAATATTTTATCAATTTTATTTTGTATCAAATCCATACAAATATTGCCATCATCAAAAAGGGGAAGATTGTTAATCATATTATTTAATTTTGATGGTGTCTAAAATATTATTTGTATTATTTACTTTTGATGATGTCTAAAATATTATTTGTAACAATTTAGATTTTTTTAATGTACATATTTATTTGACGCAAAATATTATCTTTTTAAAATATATATTTGTTAAATATTAGTTAAATAAAAATATTTTTGAAAACTTTACTATTCACTTTTTGAAAATTGAGGCTAATCACTATTCACTTTTTGATCAAATTAAAAATTGATTAATTATATTATTTTGACAAAAATGATGGATTGGTTGTATTATTTTGACAAATTTGATATTGATAGGTTGTTTTGTTTTGACAAAATTAATATGAAGTGGTAGAATATATTTAGTTTAAAATCTCTACAACATCTATATAATAAAACAACTCTGTTTTTTCTTATTGATGGGACTTCTGTCTCTTTGTCAAGATATGAACCATTGGATTAAACTCAATCCAAAGGCTCACAGTGTCTCATTCTCTATTTGGATTGAACTCATTTTCAACCCACAGCCCCCGTCTCTCAGACACACTCTCATCTCTTTGTTTCTGATTTCAAATTTTGAAATCTGACCCACCTTCTCTCTCTCTCTCTCTCTCTCTCTCTCTCTCTCTCTCTCCCCATCAAACCTTGCAGGCGACCAAACCCAAAACCCCTATTAGTCTCTTCATCTTCTCTCTTCCTAATCGTCATCTTCTCTCCTCCGACCGAATGGAGCAACTATATATATGACTCAGAGATTCAGAGATTCAGAGATGGGACCAAATGTATGTATATATATGCATTTGTGTGTATTATGTATGATTATGTGATTTTATATATGATTATGGATGATTATGGATGTAGATTTTATATATGATTCAGATATGTAGATTTTATGATATATGATTATGGATGTAGATTTTATATATGATTTAGATATATGATTATGGATGTAGATTTTATATATGATTCAGATATGTAGATTTTATATATTATTCCAATATGTATATATATCTATAGATATGTATGGATGTATATCCAATCACAATCTCTTAAAAAATAGGAGTCGTGTTAGCTGAGCTGAGCTTCCGTAGTCAACCCGAACCTCCCAAAACCTAATCACAATCTCTTAAAAATCAAATTTCAATAATATGTTTGATTCAACCTCATCATTAATTTCATCTTCATCTTCTTCATTCTCCTTTTTCTCTCCCCTTTTGAGAAAAACTGTTTTCAAAATCAATGGATTACTTCCTCTTCTTCTTCTTTTGACCGATCAACTATGGGAAATTGCTTGGGCAGACCTGCAAAGTGCGCTCATGCTTCTTCTAATCTATTCGTTGGTACAATTCTTCTTCTGACTTTTTAATTTTTCCCAATATAATCATGTGGGTTTGTCTTTGATTTCTAGGGTTTTTCTTTGCATTTGTTATTTTGACACTCTGTATTGAGCACAGCTTTAGAATCAGATCAAACACTTTAAGGTAAAATTATTGAAGTGCATTTCCTCAAATTCTCAACAAGTTATGTTTTTTTACTCAATTTTGCTGACATTTTATGAAGAGCAAGTGTTGGAGATTTGTTTCTTTGATTAAAAAAAAAAAAAAAAACTGTTAAAAATGTTTTTTAGATAAAGTTTGCAGTTTTTAAAAAAGATTTAATGAAAAAAGAGAGAGGAAGGATTGGATAGGATTGTTCCATATTAGATCAAGTTTTTAACCAAATTATCACATGAATTTGATGAGGGGAAAAAAAGAGAGTAAAGATTGGAGATGCTCTAACACCATTGTTTTCCTTCATGCTATTGTTGTACAATTTATTTTTTTCAATTTGTTTTGAATTTGTCCTCTTTCTGACGCGAATTTCCACAACTTCTTTAGAAACATCTGTTCTGCAGAGAAGAATTGAACAAATTTGAACTTCTTTGCCATAGAAATCTTGGTTGGAGTCGTGTTAGCTTATTTTTCGGCCATGAAATTGAAGGCTACCTATATATAGATTGGATTTAGTCACGCCGTACAGTGGCAGACTCAGGAATCTTGAGTTTTGTCTCTATATAGGACTTTATTCAGGAATCTTGAGTTTTGTCTCTATATATAACTTATTTTGTCTCTATTCAGGAGTCATGTTAGCTCAGATTTTTACTCCTGAATATGGGACTTTTGTCTCTGTATATGGATGGAAGCTCAGATTTTTACTCCTGAATATAGGACTTTTGTCTCTATAGATGGACTCCATGTATATCTATATATGGATGTATATCTATATATAGGACTTTTGTCACTTTGTCAATACATGCACCATTAGATTGAATTTAATCCAATGACTTACAATGTCTAAACACCTTACAAATCCCCTCTCTCTCTCTCTCTCTCTCTCTTTCACACACACACACACCATTAGATTGAATTTAAATTTTTGTTTTACCATATTAATCTAGACAGCTCTGTTTTTTTTTTTATTTCTGTTCTGAGTTAGACAGTTTTTGTATTGCAAGTATTTGATAGAATGACCCAATAAGTTTTCTTTATGTAGGCACGCAACTAGAACCCATTTCCTGGACACGTGTTTAGAAAATAAACCAAACATGTTTTTTTTGTTTTGTTTTTTTATTTTTTGGTGTGAGTTTGCTAGACTCGAATCAATTACGATCATTACACATGTGTTTGATAGAGTGACCCAATAAGTCATGTATTGCAAGTGTTTGATAGAATGACCTAATAAGTCATATTAAATTTATATACACCCCAAAAGCTTTTTTGCAAGTGTTCGATAGAATGACCCAATAAGTTTTCTTTATATAGGCACGCAACTAGAATCCATTTCCTGAACACATGTGTTCAGAAAATAAACCAATCATGTTTTTTTGTTTTATTTTTTGGTGTGAGTTTGCTGGACTCGAATCAATTACGAACATTACACATGTGTTTGATAAAATAACCCAATAAGTCATGTATTGGAAGTGTTTGATAGAATGACCCAATAAGTCATATTAAATTTATATACATCCCAAAAGCTTTTTAACGATATGCATCCAAAGTTTTAATCACAGTAGTTCATAATCTTAAAAAAATATCATAAAATCCTCATAACTAAGGTCACTTGAATTCTTTTAATTTCATAAAATAACCCAATAACCTATTTTTCCATTCTTTTTTTTTTTTTTAATTTCTTTTTTACCATATTAATCTAGACAGCTTTTTTTTTTTTTTTTTTTTTTTTTTTTTTTTTTTTTTTGGGTTAGATAGTTTTTAAACCCTTAATTTGTTGTCATTTTTTTTTTATCTTATTTTTTGTTCATCTTTTTCATCTTATAGAATGATCCAATAAGTCATGTATTGCAAGTGTTTGATAGAATGGCCCAATAAGTTTTCTTTATATAGGCACACAACTAGAACCCATTTCTTGAACACGTGTTCACGAAATAAACCAATCATGTTTTTTTGTTTTGTTTTTTTATTTTTTGGTGTGATTTTATTTTTCATGGCACACATATTTATATAATAAATCTTTTTTTATTTTTTGGTGTGAGTTTGCTGGACTCGAATCAATTACGATCATTACACATGCGTTTGATAGAGTAACCCAATAAGTCATGTATTGCAAGTGTTTGATAGAATGACCCAATAAGTCATATTAAATTTATATACACCCCAAAAGCTTTTTTGCAAGTGTTCGATAGAATGACCCAATAAGTTTTCTTTATATAAGCACACAACTAGAACCCATTTCCTGAACACATGTGTTCAGAAAATAAACCAATCATGTTTTTTTGCTTTATTTTTTGGTGTGAGTTTGCTGGACTCGAATCAATTGCGAACATTACACATATGTTTGATAAAATAACCCAATAAGTCATGTATTGGAAGTGTTTGATAGAATGACCCAATAAGTCATATTAAATTTATATACATCCCAAAAGCTTTTTAGCGATATGCATCCAAAGTTTTAATCACAGTAGTTCATAATCTTAAAAAAATATCATAAAATCCTCATAACTAAGGTCACTTGAATTCTTTTAATTTCATAAAATAACCCAATAACCTATTTTTCCATTCTTTTTTTTTTTAATTTCTTCTTTACCATATTAATCTAGACAGCTCTTTTTTTTTCTTTTTTTCTTTTTTTTTTTTTTGTCTGTTCTGGGTTAGATAGTTTTTAAACCCTTAATTTGTTGTCATTTTTTTTTATCTTATTTTTTGTTCATCTTTTTCATCTTATAGAATGATCCAATAAGTCATGTATTGCAAGTGTTTGATAGAATGGCCCAATAAGTTTTCTTTATATAGGCACACAACTAGAACCCATTTCTTGAACACGTGTTCACGAAATAAACCAATCATGTTTTTTTGTTTTGTTTTTTTATTTTTTGGTGTGATTTTATTTTTCATGGTACACATATTTATATAATAAATCTTTTTTTATTTTTTGGTGTGAGTTTGCTGGACTCGAATCAATTACGATCATTACACATGTGTTTGATAGAGTGACCCAATAAGTCATGTATTGCAAGTGTTTGATAGAATGACCCAATAAGTCATATTAAATTTATATACACCCCAAAAGCTTTTTTGCAAGTGTTCGATAGAATGACCCAATAAGTTTTCTTTATATAGGCACACAACTAGAACCCATTTCCTGAACACATATGTTCAGAAAATAAACCAATCATGTTTTTTTGTTTTATTTTTTGGTGTGAGTTTGCTGGACTCGAATCAATTGCGAACATTACACATATGTTTGATAAAATAACCCAATAAGTCATGTATTGGAAGTGTTTGATAGAATGACCCAATAAGTCATATTAAATTTATATACATCCCAAAAGCTTTTTAACGATATGCATCCAAAGTTTTAATCACAGTAGTTCATAATCTTAAAAAAATATCATAAAATCCTTATAACTAAGGTCACTTGAATTCTTTTAATTTCATAAAATAACCCAATAACCTATTTTTCCATTCTTTTTTTTTTAATTTCTTTTTTACCATATTAATCTAGACAGCTCTTTTTTTTTTCTTTTTTTTTTTTTGTCTGTTCTGGGTTAGATAGTTTTTAAACCCTTAATTTGTTGTCATTTTTTTTTCATCTTATTTTTTGTTCATCTTTTTCATCTTATAGAATGATCCAATAAGTCATGTATTGCAAGTGTTTGATAGAATGGCCCAATAAGTTTTCTTTATATAGGCACACAACTATAACCCATTTCTTGAACACGTGTTCACGAAATAAACCAATCATGTTTTTTTGTTTTGTTTTTTTATTTTTTGGTGTGAGTTTACTGGACTCAAATCAATTATAATCATTACACGTGTTTGATAGAATGACCCAATAAGTCATGTATTGCAAATGTTTGATAGAATGACTCAATAAGTCATATTTATATACACCCCAAAAGCTTTTTAACGATATGCATTCAAAGTTTTAATCATAGTAGTTCATAATCTTAAAAAAATATCATAAATCCTTTTTCAATGTTCAAAGTTGTAATAACGAAACTGCACTTGGTGCATGGTACACATTTTTCATTGTTTGTATAATAAAACAACTCTGTTTTTTCTTCTTGATGGGACTTCTGTCTCTTTGTCAAAATATGAACCATTGGATTGAACTCAATCCAAAGGCTCAGTGTCTCACTCTATATAAACACTACAAAAAGTCTAATAACCAAGTTATCATAAATTTGACCATCACAAAATCTTATAACTAAATGACCTAATAAGTCATGTATTGCAAGTGTTTGATAGAATGACCCAATAAGTTTTCTTTATATAGGCACACAACTAGAACCCATTTCTTGAACACGTGTTCACGAAATAAACCAATCATGTTTTATATATTCACTGTTGTATTTTTATCAACTTGTTTTGCATCTCATGAAGAATTATTCATTGCTCATATAATAAATGTTTTCTTTATTTTGCTCTCATGTTTTATATATTCACTGTTGTATTTTTATCTTCATTTCATTTTTATTTTAGCCACTTGATTTTTTATTAAAAAAAAATTCTCCCTTTCCATTTGCATAAAAGAGAATATGAGCAATGAAGCAAAATAGGACTGGTAAGTAGTGGAAAAATTGGGAGTGGAAGGAACTTTGGAGCAGTGGCCAATAATGTAGCTCCTGATAAAAAATAGTACTGCTAGAACTTTTTATTTTTATTTTTTATGATTTGTTTCAATCATCGGGTCACTTTTCTTCCATAAGTTTGGTCACTATTTTCCATAAGTTTTGCCTTCTTTTATTGGTTTTCTTTATCTTTTTTTGTCCAAAGTGTATTGTGGAAGTCTCAGTAGCTTTACTGTGAGTGGTTTTGGTGGATGTTAGAGCAGTGGGTATTTAAATAGAATGAATGTCTCAGCATCATTTGGTGAAGTGGGTATTCGATGATCACATAGTTTTTTTGGTTCTAAAATACCTTTTTCTCTATTTATTTGTTCTCCTAAAATACCTTTTTCAAACCTTAGAATCAGATCATTCTATTTATTTTTGTTGTGAGTTGGGTGTTGCCTTTTTTGAATTGATCATGACATGTTTGGAGCTTTTATTTCAACAATGTGATTATGACAGTGGAGTTTTGGTTTCAAATGTTGAGTTTTGGTTTCTTTTGCGAAACACCCACATCTTATTAGCATTTTTGGAGGAGTTTGATTATTTAAAGCTCCGTTTTTTAATTTTGAAGGGACATTTGTCTATATCATTTTCGATGGTGATTATTTTGGCTCAGATAGCTTTGACAAGACGTTTGATTCAGTTTATAATTCAATTTAATAACAAAACTGCACTGTTCAAAGTTGTAGCTCATCCCATTTGAAATACATTTCAGCGGCTTTGCAGCATCATCTCTTCCCATTTCTCTCTCGCTCTCTCTTCAACAGATCACCATCAAGGTAATGCCACTTCTCTCTTGCTCTCTCTTCAAACCTCATCTATTTCAACATCTTTTGTTTCAATAATCTTTACTCTAATTTGTGAATATCTTTTGTTTCAATAATCTTTAATTCCAGCAGATTTGTTACTCAATAATATTGACAACAGGTTGTCCAATTTAATTGCTTTATTGATGTTTACAGTTTGTGATTGAAACATTGTGTCTGAAGCATTATGGACTTCCTTAAGACCTTTCATATCGAAACATTGTGGTAAGAATTTGATTTGTGTTCTTACTTAAACATTGTCTCTATATATATTTTTTGTTTGTTTTTCTATCTATTTGTCCACTTTATGTGCAGAAGTATATATTGGTTGACTTTACTACTACATGTATTTCTACTCATTTACACCCTTTGCTAGGTTGGGGTAATGTGGCATGTTTAAAAATTTTAGGATTTATTAATTTGTAAGAACAATGGTAAGATTCATTAATGTTTTCTTTTCATGTTGTTTGGAGTTAGATTGTGTTACCAATACCTGAAAATGTCCTCATATTAGATTGATTCATTATTTTTATTTAATGTTTGGAGTCAAATTATTATTTTAAAACTGTGTAGATGTGTAAATCTTTTGTTATATGTTAATTTTAATAAATAGATTCTTGGAAGCAAAGTATTAAGTGATTGATGTGTTTTATTGGTAGTTTCCATTGGAAACACAATCCATTTTGATAAATTGTTTAATTTTAGTAAAATTTGGTGGCGGAAAATGATTGGTAGGTTATTAGTTTGGCGTCTGCATATCTATGTGATTTTTTTTATTAATTCCTTGAATGAGATATTTTATTCATGGAAAATGATTAGTAGGTTATTAGTTTGCAGTTCCATTTAAACCTCTTTTAATTCAATAAAATTTAAGAAAGCTTAAGCCATCGATATATTTGATTCCTAACAATAATGTAGGAGCCATCGATATGTTAAGTATCTATTGATATAGATTTATATCAGCCATTTGTTATATTTATATAGATTTACAGTCTAAATCGGATGAGATTGAAGTTTATGAGATATAATGGGATTTCAGTTTATGATAATGTGTTTCAAATATAATGTGTTTAATATGTGTATGATAATGGGTCTCAAATATAATGAGATTTAAGTTCCTGATAATGTGTTCTATATAAACGAGTTATCTTCTACTGTCTAAAACTTGCTGTTTAGTGGATGGAGCTCTCAACTTTGCTAAAGAAACTTTCAATAGGCTTGGATAGCATAAATGAGAATTAAGTGTTTCAAATATGATTAGTGTTCTGATAAATGATTTAGGTGATTTTGAGAAATGTGTGAATTGGGTTTCATTTTTAACATGAAAAGTAATGTTTTGTGATCTTTTGTTTTTATTTTATTGTTAAAAATTAGAATTGGGTTTCCTTTTATTTGATTGTACTTAACGTATGGCACAATTAAGTAATCAAATAGTCATTGCACAGCCCATTGTTATTTAAACCCAATCTATTTATAGCACTATTAAATGAGTTATTTCTTCGTTGCAGGTCTGTGGTGTTTCAACCTCTTCAACAACCTTAGAGTTTATTTTAATTCAAATCATGGACAACATTTATAGTTTTGGTTATGTATGTTTATGAATCGAGGCTTAATTTCTTGCTTATTATTATTTATAATTTTTCTCATAATTAAATGTTTTCGTATTATTCTTTACAGGTGGATGATATGTAAGAGGAAACAGTAATATTAAATCTCTATACTCATTTTTTATTTAATCTACATTCCTTAATATAATTTTTCTTTTACCTTTCAAATGCATTTCTATATATACACAGGTTCAGTTTCTTCAAAATAGAAATGTCAGTGTTGTGCTCTATAATGAACGTGACTTCAATGTCCTCTGTGTTCGTGGGGTAAGCCGACTAATCAAATTTATTGGCTTCTCATATTTTTTCTTAATAATTTTTTCTTATTTTTTGAAAGGCAAAGGCAATGGTAAGGGCAAAGGAAAATGAGAAGCTTAAAGGAAAAAGAAAGGAAAACTACTCAATAAAGGGAATAAAAAAATACACAAGTGGTATGATTTTTTTCAAGTTTGTTTTGGAGCATGTGTAAAGAAAATCATGGGGGAATATGATATGTTAAAGCATGCATAATTTGTGTAATTTTATTTTTTTTATTGTAAAGTTTGTGAAGATGGGCATGGTGCTTTTAATCCGTAATATTATTAATTTCCAAACTAAATTATGCATCCTTAAAAAACAATACACTAGAAAAAATTATAAAGGATCTTTTACAAAGATATATAAAATTTTCCAAATAGAATAGGGAAGTAATTAAAGTTTAAAAAAGAATACAAATGATAAAAGAAGGAAACAAATTGAAAGTGTATTTTAATTAAAATTTTGTTTAAATTATGATCAAGTCAAACTTTTGTAGGATTGGGTTGAAAAAGCTATGGAGCTCAAGAGGATAAATAAGATTACATTACTCCGATGGAATAGTAATAAGGTATTCTTAGTTCATATTGTTTCAATATCTATTTTTTGTATTGTTTCAATATGCTAATGTTAATGTTTTTTAAATATTAGATTGTTGTGCATGCTCCTCACTGGAAGAAGTACACAGAAGCTGATACATGGACATTTCAAAATGTGGAGAACAAGTTTGAAGGCGCCCAAGCACTTTAGATGTGTCCAAGTACTTTTTCTATAGGCGTCCAAGTATTTGTAGAGGCGTCCAAGTATTTTTTGTTGAGGTGTCCAAGTACTTTAGAGGCATCCAAGTTTGAAGACATTATATGGCATACATTTTGTAAAGCTTGATGTTAACCAATTTTGTAAAGCTTCATATTGATATATACTTCAATGGATTTCTAATATTTTTGTAAAGTCTATTATCAATGTAAAAGATTGGACCTTATGGATGGTTATTGAGTGTGGACTATCAAGTGCCCTTGAAAATTCACTAAACTCAAGTGCAACAATTTAATTTAGTATCTTTACATATTTTGGTGGAAATCACATATGCTTGACATGAATTTTTGTATAATTTTAGTGTCTATTGTGTAAGATGTTAGAGTCACATTGAAAAAGAATAATTTATTAGTGGGTTGAAGGAGGAGAATGTTAATAGTATTGTTGCCTCTTAATTTGATCATGGTTATTAATTTTATGTTTCTTCATTAAGAAGGACCAGTGTATTTTGATGCACTATTTTCATGGTTTGTTTCCGAATTCATTTATCTTTTCAGGACCTCTGACATTCCAACATAGCTGGTTGTGAAAGTAGTTTCGGTTTGTTGTATCATCCCTGATATTTTGGTATCAACAATAAGGTTAGTCTTCAAAGTAACTTGGGTTATTTTTATTTCATTTAGTTATAAGTAGTTAGTTGAAACTGTGAAGAAGTTGGGAGGATTTGAATTATTTCTATTGATATTTGATGTTTTAGTAGACTAATTTGAACTATTCCTTAAACAGGGCTAATTTTGAAAATATGTTAGAGAATGATGTGGGAACTATTGAAGGCACCACCCATAAAAGATTTGAAATTTATTTCAGTTTTCTTTATATATTTTGTTCCTCTTTCTATGTGAAGTTTTAAATTAGAGTGATATTATTATTTTGAATTGATTTATTATAATTGAATTTCGTAGCATGTGTGGTATCAAAAAAAAAAAAAAAAATTGCTCGCAGTGCCTTCAGGCACGGGTTATCCCTAGTATATATATATATATTAAGACATGGCCAGACGTTAACTTGGTGTTCAAATATATTAGTACCCGAAATAAATAAAGGCTCCTAGCCAGGCTAATCACTAAAATCTCTTACTAGTATAGGTAAGTAATCAGCTACTACTGTGAAATGGAATTCAATGTAAGGTTCTCACTTATTCAATGAAACACCATTTTATCACAAGCTCTGTGGGCTTGAACAGTGTGACAGTGCATCAACTTTCATTCAGGCCAGGTAAGGGGGAAAAAAACTACTTTCTATCTCTCTTTTCTTTCCTCTTTGGTCTTCTCCTTTCTAAAAGAGGGCCTAGGACTCTTTTGCTCTTACTTGGTTCATTGAAATGAGATGTAATAAAATGATCATTCTTTAGATTTGCCTATGAAGTGATCATTCCCTTGAAATAGCAAATGACAATTTCATTTGCAATGCATTTTTCATTATTTTTTCCATCAACCAAACATGAGAACAAATATTTTGATCTAATAACCATTCAATTTCATTCCAGTGAACCAAACACTATCTTTTAATTTATTTTTTTTTATCCAGAGGAGAGAAAAGGCTGTACATACCATATTGCAATTGCATGTTGACATGAGATCTCATCCTTGGCACGATCTTGAGATAGGTAACTCGTGTAAATTAATTAAATGGTTTTAATTTCATCGCTCAAAGCCAAAGCGGCACATATATATATATATACACAAATCGGTGTATATAATGAAACTAACATATATTTTATATTATCTTTGTACATCTTGCATACCGGACCTGGCGCTCCTCAGATAGTCAACTGTGTAACCTCTCAATTTTTAGGTGATTAATAAATCAAATAAATCTCAAATTTATAATTCTAAATAAC
>JAXFYN010001298.1:0-35828 GCA_036172215.1 Camellia granthamiana | reverse complement strand
TGTATTGAGTCCATTAGCATGCATTACTTGGGCTATTTCATGATTTGACATCATTTGAAATGTGATTTTAGTACAGGTAGTGTGGTCATACACTTGCATTTGTCACTCTTTCCATGCTTTGGAAGGTTGGTTCCTTATGCCTTAAACATGGGTCATTGTGTATGCCTTCATGCCTAAGCTTGCGAGCTATCATTTCAGTGTGTTTTTGGGGTTATTTTGCCATGATATAACTTTGATTTTTGTTGGCGAAGCCATCTCATGCTTGGTCTTGGTAGGTGTAGTGTAATCCTCCATTTTGGCCTTGCATACATCATGCCTCATGCCCTCCATGCTAGCTTATTTTGGCTTCCTTCCATACATGTTTTTAGCATCATTTTAACATGATCTAGAATTGTTTTGGGTTGTATTTTCCATATGCTTCATGTATTGCATAGCTGTAGTACAAATGCCTATGTTAGCTTCAAGCTTTGAGCACCATAGCATGCTTCATTTGTGTTGTTTTCATGATTTGGCATCATTTAACATGACATTTCAGAGCATATAGGACTGCCATGTTCCCACTTCTTTCACCCTTTTGAGTGCCTCTAAGGGTTGTGCATTGTTGCCTTGCTTATGGCCTAGTGTATATGCATGCATGCTTAGACATTTGAGCCTCCATCTTAGCATGTTTTGGTCATTGTCTTGTCCTATTTGAGCTCTGTCCTTGGTTGGTTCTTACATTTGTGCCATGTATTGCATGCCTTTTGTGTAGTCCTCTTTGCTAGCTTTAATGTTTAAGGACCCTAGCATGCTATGCTTGTATTGGTTGAGTGATTTGGCATCATTTCATACCTAATTTGAGAGCATGTAGTGTTGTCACACTTCCATGTTTATCACTTCTTCAATGTGTTTGAGGGTTGTGCTCTTAAGGCCTAGTTGATGAGCCAATGCATGTGTATGCATGCCTTGCCTTCTTGTGCCATCTTTTTCATAGCATTATGGCCACTGATTTGGGCATGATTGAGGTTTGTCCCTTTTTAGTTTAAGTCCATTCAACATCATATTTGCATGCTTGAGTTGCATTGTTAATGCATACTTATGTTGCATTTCATCATGCTTGTATTGTTGTTTGTTTTGTATTAAAATGCTTATGTTGTCTTGCATTTATGTATGCATGCCATTAGCATTGATAGGTTGCTTATGTTGCATTGCATTGTGTATGCATGCCATTAGATTCCTCATATTGCATTGCATTGCATTGTGAATGCATGCATTACATTGTGTTTAGCATGCTTGAGTTGCATTACATGTTTGCATGCTTGAGTTGCTTTGCATTTGTTTGGATTAGGTGTTAATCCGAACACGAGAAACGAGGGACATTTCATACTTGAAGTGATGAAATGTGCCTCATTTCTCGATCGCCGACGCTCTTGATCATGCATGATAGAGTTTAAGGCACTTATGTGTTATGTGTGCAATTCATTTCACATTGATTCGTGCAATCTTGGCTTCTCGGCCATCATGCATCGAGATGCGTGATTGGTCGCCCGAGGGCCGAGAACCGCACTCCCTTGAGCTCATGAAATGATAAGGGAGGGTGGTTGTGCACACATACCTTGCAAATACATTGCCATGCCCCTTTCTTATTTCTCTGTTTCAGCAAACTGGAAGTGTGGGCAGCAAAACTGGTCGGATCGACCAGAAAAACTAGCTGGCCGACCACTTTTTCTGGTCTGCAGCAATGGTAAGTGGTCGGCTGGTGGTCTACAACATCAACAACTGGGTCGGCCATGCTCCTGAGGGTCCCCAAAGTGAGTTAGAAGCTATCTGGAGCTTGGTGCAAGGTTCTGAGAACAATTGCAAACAGAGGCAAGTTGGGGCATCACGACGGATTTCCGAACGAGGCGACCGAGCATGCATGCACTCTTCTCCCTCTGAGGGCATCTCTTTACTGCTTTACTAGGCTGATTTGATTAGCTAGTTATGCTTTGGTTTTGTACTTAAGTAGTTAATGCGTTTAGCTGCTTATTTGTATTGTAATAACTAGTTAGTTAACTTGATTAGTTAATTAGCTTCGTTTTGTACTTAATTAGTTAACTTGTTAGTTAATTAGTTTTGTAATGTAATAATTAGTTTAATTAGCTTAGATTAGCTAGTTAGCTTCTTATTCGGACCCTCCGTCGAGAGGGGGACAACTGTTTGTAATAAGCGTGCGTGTGTGTGATGCATGTCTTCCAACCCCCATTTCTTTCTCCCTTTTACTTACTAGCTTACGATGGTTAGTTTAGGGCATGTTTCAATTAACATCCTTATGCTTTGCATGCGTGCATCATTCATGTGTTCTGCATGCACCGGACTCGGCGCATCATAAAAACTGCATTGAATTTCAATACATTTACTTGAATACGTGTTCAGCAGCATGTTATTAAGTTGCATTCACATGACATCTTAGAATAGCCGAGCCTATCTTAGTTGCATTTTTGCATGTGTTGCATTAGCCATCTTAACATGAACTAGGATCATGCATGATTTCTAACTAGTTCTTTGTTTTGGCTCGGAGTACACTGTGAGTGTTTACGCTTTAGTATACTGCATGAGATGTGTATGTTGCCCATGTTAGCATGCTCGCCATGAGGCTAACTGCTTAAGTGATTAACTGCTTGAATGCCTGTGGGTGAAGGTTGGATTGCTCGAATTGGGACAATTCATCAAAACTGTGTGTTTTAAGCCCACTTGAGGATGGCAAAATCCGCGACTTAGCCTACTTGCGAGTAGCACCTTCAAAACCGTTTTCAAACAAACAAACATGAAATGTTTTTTTCTAACTTAGGCGATCTAGTCTATACTTGTATGCTATGCGCATCACATAGTAATTCTAGGTTAAAAACCGGAATAAGAACACATGTGTTTTCAAAAAGGCCATTCACTTTTTGGATGGCAACAGATGCTGATATAAGACAATCATAACGGACAAACCTGAACCTTGAGTTCGTCACTTTCCTTCTTTTGAATGAGATGTAAGCATCCTTCACGATCCTGAACTGGTAAAAAGTTTGTACAGAGCTTTAGCGTCCATTACTGAAGGGATGTTATCAACGAATACAGTGAATAAACCATTGTTTCCTTCCTTACTCTGAGCGCCACCGCCTCTCCACTGAGAAGAAAGGGTAGGCTGCTCCAGGAGGGATAGGGGGATGCATCATCTTAATGAGTTTATTGGGAAATGTAAGCTCAATGATTTACCTCTTCATGGAAGGAAATAGACTTGGTGTAATGCTCAGGAATCTGAGAAATGGAGTCGTATAGATAGAGTTCTGCTTGGACCTGAGTGGCTGATTAATTTTAGAATGAAGCTATGGGGACTGCCTAGATTAATTCAGACCACTGTCCTCTATTGATGATGGAAGATGAAAGAGATAGGGGACCCAAGCCTTTCAGGTTTCTTAATGCTTGGACTCTTCATCCAAGCTTTTCCAAATTCTTTGCCAATATCTGGAGCAGCACTTCGGTCACTGGATGGGCTGGCTATATACTTGTTCACAAAAACTAAAGCATCTAAAGCTAGAATTAAAGAAATGGAATGTTGAGGTATTTGGCAATGTCTCATCCAAACTCAAAGTTTCAGAAGAGGAATTACATGCATTTGATATCTTGGCAGAAGAAAGACCTCTGGTTCAAGCTAAAATGGCAAGAAGAAAAGGTGGTTAGAGGAGAGATGTGGAAGCTACACAGGATGGTGGAGTGGATTTGGCACCAAAAATCCAGACTAAATTGGACTCTAAATGGGGATAAGAATACTAGGTTTTTCCATGTTTTTGCCAATGCCAGACAGAGCAGGAACATGATTAACTCTATTGAAGTCAATGGGGCATCTTATGAGGATCCTAACAGGGTTAAACTTGAGGTCAATCAACACTTCAAGAAACAGTTTGCGGAGGTTTGGGCTAAAAGACCTGTCCTGGGAGGGGTATTGAAGACCATTAGGGTAGACTATGTTTCTCATCACCTTGTCTCAGAGTTCAGTGAAGCCGAGGTATTGGCTGTAATTAAGGATTGCAATAGCAACAAAGCTTCAGTCCCTGATGGTTTTAACTTACTGTGCTATTAGAAATTTTGGAAGGTCATGAAGCCTGAGATTATGCAATTTTTTGTAGACTTCCATTCAAATAGCAAATTGACCTATGGCATCAACAGCACTTTTATTAGTCTAATTCCCAAAGTGGACAATCCCACTGGCCTATCTGAATTTAGACCCATCAGTCTTGTAAGTTCCATCTACAAAATTCTGGCTAAAGTATTAACACATAGATTGAAGCCAGTTCTACCCTCCATCAATAGTGAAACACAAACTGCTTTCATAGGTGGGAGGAACATCTTAGATGGGGTTTTCATTGCCAATGAAGTGGTGGATGAATGGAAAAAGTCCAAGAAGCTTGGTCTAATCTTAAAGCTAGACTTCGAGAAAGCCTTTGATTCTGTGAACTGGGAATTCCTATTTTCTCTTCTGTCCAATTTTGGGTTTGGGAATAAATGGATCTCTTGGATAAAAACTTGTGTTTCCTCAGTTAGAATCTCCAATCTTGTGAACGGTTCACTAACTACCGAATTCTTACCACAAAGAGGTCTTAGATAGGGTGACCCGCTCTCACATTTTTTGTTCAATATTGTGTCTGAAGATCTTAACATTCTTTTGGACAGAGAAATTAATCTTGGCATACTTAGAGGAGTGCTCGTTGGGCAAAAGGATTTTTTTTGTCTCATCTGCAATTTGCGGATGACTCAGTTATCTTTTCTGATGCAGATTGGGATCAGATGGTGCTTATTAAAAGAGTTCTAAGATGCTTCGAAGTTTTATCTGGTCTTAGAATAAATTATCACAAAAGTGTGGTGTGTGGTGTTGGTGTGGATGATGCTCTCTTGCTCTCCTTTGTAAAGCTCCTCAACTGTCAAGTTCATAGCCTACCTCTGAAATTTCTGGGTCTACCTCTTGGAGCCAACCCTGGGAGAAAATTTACATGGAAACCTGTGCTTGACAAATTCAGATCCAAACTCTCGGGGTGGAAGAGAAAACTGCTGTCTTTTGCAGGTGGATTAACTTTAATCAAGTCCACCTTATCTAGTTTACCAGTTCATTTTCTCTCTTTATTTAAGATGCCAGAAGGTGTGGCCAGCGAAATTGAGAGGATTGAATCAGCTTTTTTATGGAGTGGTAATGACCTGAAAAGAAAAGTCCATTTAGTGAAATGGGGGGAGGCCGCAAAAAGCATTAATCAAGGGGGTCTAGGCATTAGAAGAATCAGAGATGTAAATGCATGTCTATTGCTTAAATGGTGGTGGAAATTTGGAACTCAAATTAACTCTCTTTGGAGGAGGGCTATATGTAGCAAATACAAGATAGATGAAGCTTGTTGGAATCCACCGGTAAGATTCTTTTACAAACACTCTAGAGTTTGGAAATACATCTTATCTATCGGGAATTATAGCAATAATATTTTCAATTTTTATGTGGATAGTTGTCAAATTAAAGTGAGGGACGGAAATAGAATTAAGTTTTGGCATGACAAATGGTGTGGCAACACTTGCCTTAAGAATGATTTTCCCCTCATTTTCAATCTCTCAACTGATAAAGATGGTTCTCTTCATTAATACTTTGCAAGCAAAACCAGTCCAAACAATTGGAATTTTCCTATTAGAAGAGTGATGTTTACTTGGGAATTGGATGAAGAATCTAGTTTGCTTGGAGCCCTATCTTCAGCCCCTTCTCTGTCTCCTCAAAAAGCTGACTGTTATTTTTGGGCTTTTGATACTGTAAGCACTGGTGAGTTTTCTGTTTCTTCAATATATTCTTTCAGTAATTCCATCCTTGGTCCTTATCTTCCAATTTGTAATCATATTTGGAATAGAGCTGTCCCCCCTAAGGTTTCTTTTTCTGTTGGTTGGCTTGGAAGAACAAAATTAAGTCAGTAGAATTTATGCACAGAATTGGTATTTTAGACCCTTCTGTCTCCATCAGTTGCACCTTCTGTGGCTATGACTCTGAATCTGCTTCCCATGTCTTGCTTCACTGCCCCTTTTCTTGGCTGATCTGGTCTTCAATTATTCAGGAATGGGGGCTTTCTTGGTGCATTCAAGATTCAGTTGATGGCCTTCTCCAATGGTGGATGAGTGTAAACTTCAAGCACTTTGATAGATTGATTTGGAGAGCTATCCCACTCATTGTTCTTTGGTCGCTGTGGAAATGTAAGAACAAATGTATTTTCGAAGAGGCTCAACCAAAATTTTCAGATATGAGTGAATCTATCAAAATCAGAGCTGCACTATGGCTGAAAGAAACCATTAAGGACCTTCTCTTCTCAGTTGATGACTTAACCTTCAATTGGAGACAAATCAGAGCTGGGTTTACAAATCATTAGATGGGCTGGCTGGTTGTCTCCGGAGCTTTATCACCTTTCAATTGCAATTTGGACTGCTAATCTGTTCTGGGTTGAAATAGCAGAGGGTTTTGTTCTGGTTTGAACTGCTAATCTGTTCTGGGCTGTTTGTCTATCTGGTTTATTTGTCTATCTGCAGATCAGCTGGGGTTGTTGATCTGGTTTATTTGTTTTGGTATAATGCTCTGCTGGGGTTGATGATCTGCTGAGGTTGGAGCAGGTTCTGTTAGAGCTTCTCTTCTGCTGAGGTTGAAGCATGATCTGCTGGGGTTTTGCTGGAGCATGATCTGTTGGAGCTTCTCTTCTTGCTGCAATTGGAGCATGATCTTGCTGCTTGATCTGCTAGAGCTTCTCTTCTTCCTGCTAATGTGTTCTGTTCTGGCTGTTGCTATTTGGAGTTTATTGATCTGTTGTAATCTTTTGTTTCTCTGTTGGTTTCTCACCAACTAGGAGCTTGGAGCTTCGATTAGCTCCAAGCTCCTCTTTATTAATGTGTCCTTCTTCTTGTTGGTTTTAGCATCAATAAAGTCTTTCGTTTTGCCGATAAAAAAAAAAAGTGTTTTCAAAAACAACATATCATGCTTAGTAAAGGCCGATCTTTGATCGGGCGAATGGGGGTGCTCATTGCATGACCTTCCCCTCTTGTACCCAAGTTCCCGAGCCGAGGTAACTTTGGTGATGACGGACACGTGGCCTTAGACACGAGTCAGGGTTTCCTAAATTTCCCTAAAATAAAACATTTAGGTGGCGACTCTGTATCTGGCAAAGCAGTCTATGTTTGGCACTTCTTTATTAAAATCGATTTTCCAAAACGATTTGCCGGATTTGGACTCTTTGGTGATTTATCAGTCTTGCATTGCACTTTGTGAGATTAGATTCAGAACCGTGACACGAGTCCGAACTGTAGTAGCTAAAGAACAAATGATTCGCGTCCTTACGCGCGGAACGGAGTTCCGGGCGGTCTACATGTGGCCAGGAGGGTCACATAAAGAAGTATTGCTATGCCTTGAAAGGAGAACAAAAACAAGGCAATAGACAGCCAAAGACCGAAGATGGGAACACTGCAGTTACTGTCTTAGAGGATATTGCATTATTCTCTGTTGAAGAAGAAGAATGCCTCCATATGTTAGACAACAACACCGAGTGGGTGGTAGATACAGCAGCTTCCTACCATGCTACATCCCAAAAGGAGTTCTTTAGTACGTACCAAGCTGGAGATTTTGGTACAGTGAAGATGGGTAACTCTAGTTTTTCGAAGATTGTGGGAATCGGTGATGTTCGCATCCAAACCAAAGTTGGGTGCACGATGGTGTTGAAAGATGTCAGGCATGTTCCCGATTTACATCTGAATATTTTCTCAGGGATAGCCTTAGATCGACAAGGCTATGAGAACTACTTCGGCAAAGGCATATGGAAGTTGAAAAAGGGATCTTTAGTGGTAGCTAGAGGGCAAGCAATTGGCACACTGTATAAGACTCATATGGAGGTGAATTCAGATAGCCTTAACGCAGGAGAAGATGAGGCGTCACCAAATTTGTGGCACAAAAGACTGGGTCACATGAGTGAGAAAGGGTTGCAAATTTTGGCAAAGAAGTCTCTTATTCCCTTTGCCAAAGATGCAAAATTGAATCCTTGTGACAACTGCTTATTTGGGCAGCATCATAGAGTCCCTTTCCATTCATCATCCAGAAGACAATCAAAGTTGTTGAGTAGAGTATACTCTGATGTTTGCGGTCCCATAGAAGTGGAATCTTTGGGTGGCAGAAAATACTTCCTGACGTTTATTGATAATGCATCACGGAAGGTATGGGTTTATGTCCTAAAGACCAAAGCTGAAGTGTTCCAGCATTTTCAAACATTCCATGCCATGGTGGAAAGGGAGACCGGAAAAAAGCTGAAGTGTGTCTCCGAACAGACAATGGAGACGAGTACACGTCAAAGGAGTTTGAAGTCTACCGTGCTACTTGTGGCATCCGACATGAGAAGACTGTTCCTAGAACCCCACAACACAATGGTGTAGCCGAGAGAATGAACCGAACCATTGTGGAGAAGGTTAGATGTATGCTCAAAATGGCAAAGATGCCAAAACCATTTTGGGGAGAAGTTGTTCGTGTTGCTTGCTATTTGATCAACAGATCGCTATCAGTTCCACTGAATTTTCAGATTCCAGAAGAAGTATGGTCTGGAAGGGAGATCTCTTACTCTCAATTGAGAGTGTTTGGGTGCAAAATATTTGCACATGTATCCAAGGAGCACAGACATAAACTGGATGACAAAGCCACTCCATGCATCTTTATTGGCTATGGAGATGAAGAATTGGGATACAGATTGTGGGATTTGAAAAACAAGAAGGTCATTCGAAGCCGAGATGTCGTGTTTCAAGGGCAACCAGCCAAACCCAAAGTTGATGATGTTTCAGAAATTATTCCCAATCCTGCACCACCATAGCATGCCACTGATGAAGAAGAGCTACCGCAACATGCAGCTAATGATGTAGAGTTGCAGGATGGATTTCCAAAAGAAGAAGATCCAGAAGCAGAGGGTGTTGAGCAGGGGGAGCCACAACCCCCTCCGCCAGAGACTATTGGTCCATAGTTGCGAAGATCAACAAGAGAGTCTAAGCCATCATCCAAATACCCTGCTTCTGAGTATATTTTGCTTACTGATGAGGGGGAGCTAGAAAGTTTTCAAGAAGCTCAGAATCATAAGGAGAAGAGTAGCTGGTAGCAAGCTATGCAAGAAGAAATGCAATCCTTGCAGAAGAATCAGACTTATGATTTGGTGCAACTTCCCAAGGGTCGAAAAGCATTGCAGAACAAATGGGTGTTCAAGTTGAAGAAAGATGGCAGCGGAAAGCTAGTCAAGCATAAGGCTCGATTAGTTGTCAAAGGTTTTGGGCAGAAGAAATGTATTGATTTTGATGAAATCTTCTCGCCAGTTGTGAAAATGACATCCATTCGAGTAGTTTTGGGACTAGCGGCCAGTTTGAATTTGGAACTTGAACAGATGGATGTGAAGACGACATTTCTCTATGGTGATCTGAAGGAAGAAATTTACATGGAGCAACCAGAAGGTTTTGAAGTCAAAGGGAAAGAAAACTTAGTCTGCAGATTGAAGAAGAGTCTCTACGGCCTCAAACAAGCACCGAGACAGTGGTACAAGAAGTTTGACTCATTTATAGTGGGTCATGAGTACAAGAGAACTGTTGTAGATCAATGTGTTTATGTCAGGAAATTTCCCGGTGGAAACTTCATCGTACTCCTGCTCTATGTTGATGACATGCTGATCGTTGGATAGGATGCCACAGCAATCAGATCACTGAAGAAAGAGTTATCACAGTCCTTTGACATGAAGGACCTAGGCCCTGCACAACAAACTTTGGGCATGACAATTATGCGTGACAAGAAAGCCAAGAAGTTGTGGCTGTCACAAGAGAAGTACGTTGAACGGGTGATTGAGAAGTTCAACATGAAAGATGCCAAGCCAGTTAGTACTCCGCTGGCTAATCATTTCAAGCTGAGCAAGAGTTCTTGTCCCTCCTCTACAAAAGAAAGAGAAGAGATGGAGGTTATTCCCTACTCATCCGCCATAGGGAGTTTGATGTATGCAATCGTGTCCATCCGACCAGATATTGCTCATGCTGTTGGAGTAGTAAGCAGATTCCTTTCCAATCCAGGAAAAGAGCATTGGGAAGCAGTCAAGTGGATTTTGAGGTACCTCAAGGGTACGGCAAAAATGTGTTTGTGCTTTAGAGATACTAAACCAGTCTTAGAAGGCTATACTGATTCAGATATGACAGACGATTTTGATGGTAGGAAATCTACATCAGGATTCATGTTTACTTTCGTAGGGGGAGCCGTGTCTTGGTAGTCCAAGTTGCAGAAGTGTGTTGCTTTATCCACAACTGAGGCAGAGTATATTGCCGCAGCGGAAGCTGGGAAAGAGATGTTGTGGTGAAGCGATTTCTCCAAGAGTTGGGATTAAAGCAAGAAAAGTTCACAGTACATTGTGATAGCTAGAGTGCCATAGACCTGAGTAAGAATTCAATGTACCATTCTCGCACAAAGCACATTGATGTTCGGTATCATTGGATACGCGAAGTGATGGAAAAGCAGTTATTAGAACTGATCAAGATCCACACAGATAAGAATCCAGTCGACATGCTTACAAAGGTGGTCTCGAGAGACAAACTCGAAATTTGCAGAGACATTATCGGGATAGACTTCAAGTAAGAAGTCAGTCATGCATGTGGGTATGGAGGGGGAGAATTGTTGTTCCAACCCACATGCATGCAAAACCATGCATGCAAAACCAAGCAAGGAGAGAGTCAAAGAAGATGGCGTGAGAAGACTTTCACCTCCAGAGAAGGAGGTTTAAGCTGGGCATCTGGATGATCAGCTCTCCCTTCTCTTCCCGTTGTTATCTTTGTTGATTTTCACCATTCACCATTAAAGATGGTAGAAATTTTTGGTGGGTTGGTATCTCTCTCTCCTTCTCTTTGTGTATAAATAGAGATAGGAAGGAGATGATGTATTGGATCAGAAAATAGAGAGAGAGAGCTGTGAGTTGAGTAAGAATTTTTATCTCCTCCTCTGTATTTGTATTTTGCTCCATTTTAGTGAAATTCTCTTTTCTGCTCCGTGGATTTAGGCATTGGGCTGAACCACGTAAATATTGTGTTCTATGGGTGTGTGAGATAATTTTCTGGGTGTGTTTGATCCTAACAGAACTCAGGTTGGGTTTGGAATTTTTTTTATTTTTTGTCTTTACTGAGCGTTTTTTTTTTTTTTTTTTTTTAAATTTATCAAAAGGATTTTACTCTTTTGATAGGACCTGAAATGTAAAAAAATTAATAAAAGATTTACTAAATACAAAAAGTTCGGAAAAAAAATGTAAATTTTTGGCATTGGCCAGGCAGGGTGAGTTATGTTAAAAAAAAGTGGTATTTTTCCCCCATCTGTAGCTGAAACCAAACAGCTTTATGATTTTTATTTTTTGCTTAAATAGCCAAGAGTGCTTTTTTAGCCAAAACCAAACAAAGTCTCAATCTTCTACAGCAGGGCTATAACATAAGGTATATGGAAGATTACCTGATGCTTGTGTCCTGCAACAAAACAGCAAGTTGACTTTTATCTGGCTTGACAGTTTTTGCATGTCCATCATACATGAATCTTTGGTGGCCCATCAGAAAATGCAAGAAGTTTCCACCCTGAGTGGTGACAAATACCTCACTCAACAGGCAGCCAGTCTCGATGAATAGCCCTATTAATTAAAACACAAATTTGCGCTAAACCAAATTTGTAAAACTCAATGATTATAGTGCAATCTCAGCCACAGAACTCGGAAGTCAATCAAGTGGCTTGAACTGTTGGAAAATTTGGTTTTTGTAGGCTTATTTTGGGTTAATTTTGAGCCTAAAATTGAGTGGGTCCCATACGTATTTTGGGGTAGGTCTAAAAATGTAACGTGTTCCTTGCCGCATGGTAAGTCACACGGTGAAGATGGTTCGTCAAAATCATTTATGAGTGAATGGGAAGTTAACATCGTTTTCGGGTTCGTGGAATAGAAAATTCAAGAATTAAATGTGGGTTTCCTTGTAAGGCTTGTCTCACATTGGAAACTTAAAAGAACTTATATGTGTATATAAGTTTTAGGTGGCAACACTTGGGTTGGGCTCCAAGGGGCACCCCAAGTTTGTAGAATGGAGGCGTTATGGACAAATGGAACCTTGACTAAAACCACCACACGTACGAGCTGCCGCCGTCTGGCCGAGCTGCGCCAGGTGTGAATCGGGTTGGTTCTAATATTAATTTTTTGGACAAAATTCAAATTCTTGCGGAAAATTATTTGAATTTCAAAATGTTTTTAATTCAAAATTGAATTCAAATTTTTGTCGAAAATTTGTGCCTTTTCCAAATTTCACAACAGATTCATAACTGCCAGAAACTGCCCAGTAGTTCAGGACAAGTTTCCAGACAGATTCAAATCTGAAACTGCTGCAGATGTGTTTGAATTTTGAACTGTATTTGTTCAAAATAGTTTCATACTCATTCGGTTCAAAATTGCACTTGTTCGGACAGATTAGTTTGCCTATAAATACTAGCCATTTCAGTAGTCTTTTGCATCTGAAAATAATCTGTAAAATTTATTTTTGCTATCCAGATTTTGCTCTGTTGCATATATATTCTTCATATAATTTTAGGAAAAATTTAGAGAGTATGGAACACAGGTTTTGTTCACCGTACAAATTGTTTGGAGTGTTACTGCAATTTGTGAAGATCATTGTGTCCTGGGAGATAGACACCTTTTATTCGTAAGTACCGTAGCAGGGCGAATCTGTCTTAAGGACAGAGTGTCACACACTTGACTTGATCTTTTAAATATTTATTCGGTTTGATAAAATAAATTTTGTAAGTAATTTATTTATTTTTATTTGATTTGTTTCAAGTTATTTATTTTACACAGAAGATTGTTCCAACAATCTTAAGACAAATTCAAATAATTCTGTTTTTACAAAATTTTTCGTTTGTTTCCTTTTCTCTTTCTTCTTCTTACAGAAATTATTTTTTTGTAGTTTTACAAAAGAATAATTTGATTGGAAAAACAAATATTAGTAATATCCTATTTGACAGATAGTAGTAAGATACTGCCTATTTTCTTTGACGACTAGTAGTAATATATTGGTGTCATTAACAATTCAGAATATTTATTTG
Organism: Camellia granthamiana; assembly: GCA_036172215.1. NCBI lineage: Eukaryota > Viridiplantae > Streptophyta > Magnoliopsida > Ericales > Theaceae > Camellia > Camellia granthamiana. Next base: position 22,705 of record JAXFYN010001298.1, on the reverse strand, counting down.
TGAAATTTGTCAGAAATTAATTTTGGTTTTCAGAAATAATTTATGAGTGTTCATTAATTAAAATTCTATTTTCAGTATTTTAATTTTTGAAGTGTTACAGAAATATTTTTCTGTGTGGAAATTAATTTGTTTAAATAAAATTTTATTTTATTTTCAAATTAATTGGAAATAAAAATTACAATTCTTGTTTTTTTTTATTCTTACAGAATTTAATTATGTGGTTTTGGTTTAAATTTTCTGTGTAGTATACAATTCTAATTATAATTTTGTTTTATAATTTAGAATTCATGGCTACTGAAATTAATACTCAAACAAGTACTAGTATGATGGCTACAATTATGCCTACCCCTCCTCCTGTTGTGACTGTGCCAGTTAATTACGGTGAGAAGCCAGAGAAGTTCTCAGTAACTGATTTTAAAAGATGGCAACAGAAAATGCTGTTCTATCTTACAACTCTGAACCCGGCTTGTTTTCTCCGTGAGAATGCTCCTACTCTGAACGAGGATAAAACTGACCGGCAAGTAGTTGTTGTGGTCGATGCTTAGAAACATGCTGATTTGACTTGCCGAAACTACATCTTGAATGGACTTGACAACATATTATACAACGTCTACAGTCCGATCAAGGCAGCAAAGGAACTTTGGGAGTCTTTGGAGAAAAGTACAAAATAGAAGATGCTGGCTCAAAGAAATTTGTGGTTGGCAAATTCCTGGACTCTGTGATGGTTAATTCTAAGACTGTGATCAGCTAAGTTTAAGATCTCCAACTCATTCTGCATGACATTCATGCAGAAGGCACGTCTCTCAGTGAATCCTTCCAAGTTGCTGCCTTAATTGAAAAATTACCATGAGGTTGGAAGGAATTCAAGAATTATCTCAAACACAAGCGCAAAGAAATGTCTTTAGAAGAATTGATTGTGCGTTTGAGGATTGAAGAGGACAACCGTAATTCTAAAAAGCGGGCTGGTAAGCATGCAATAGAGTCTAAGGCAAATGTGGTGGAATATGCTTCAAAAACAAAGAAACATAAATATTATGGAGAAAGTTTTGCACAAGGCTCTAAAGGAAGGGAAAATAAAAAGTACAAGTTCAATAGCAAGTGTTACATCTGTGACAAAGAGGGACATCGGGCTAAAAATTGCCGTAACAAATGCAAAGGCAAAGGAAGATCAAGCAAGAAGCCTGCTCAAGCCAATATGACTAAAGTTGACAAAATTTCCAATGGTGTTGATGACATAAATTTTTCTGCAGTTGTTTCTAAGGCAAACCTTGTCAAAAATCCTAAAGAATGGTGGGTGAACACTGGTGCTACTCTCCATATCTGTGCCGACAAAAAGATGTTCACATTTTTTTCTATAGTGGACAACGGTGAACAACTTTTTATGGGCAACTCTTCAACTTTCAAAGTTGAAGGACAAGGAAAGATTATTTTGAAGGTGACATCTGGAAAAGAACTCACTCTCAACAATGTGCTGCATGTACTGGACATTTGCAAGAATCTTGTTTTCGGATTTTTGTTGAGTAAAAATGGGTTTAGGCTAATTTTTGAAAGTGACAAGTTTGTACTTACCAAAAATGGGATGTATGTAGGAAAATGTTACATGTTTGATGGCCTTTTCAAAATGAATGTAATGACTATTGTACCCTCTGTTATTAATAAAAATATATCTTATTCTTACTTGCTTGAGTCTTTAAATTTGTGGCATGGTAAATTAGGACATGTTAATTATGAATCTTTGCGTAGATTAATTAATATGGAATGTTTACCTAAATTTGACATTGATTCAAATCATAAATATTAAATTTGCGTTGAGGCAAAATTATCCAAAACTCCTTTTCATTCAATTGAAAGAAGTACGGAACCATTTGAATTAATTCATAGCGACATTTGTGATTTTAAATTAATTCAAACTAGAGGTAGGAAAAAATATTTTATCACTTTCATAGATAACTATACTAGATATAGTTATATTTATTTAATTCAAACCAATGATGAAGCTTTGGAAACTTTCATTCAATATAAGAACGAAGTTAAAAATCAACTTGGTAAGAAATTAAAAGACTTAAAAGTGATAGAGATGGTGAATATGAATCACCTTTTGGTGAATTTTGTAAAAAAATATGGAATAATTCATCAAACCACAGTTGCTTACTCATCTCAGCAAAATAGAATTGCTGAAAGGAAAAATAGGACTTTAAAAGAAATGATGAATGCCATGTTAATAAGTTCTGGATTACCTCAGAATTTGTGGGGGGAAGCAATACTTTCTGCTAATTATATACTTAATAAAGTATCCCGAAAGAAAGTGAATCAAACACCTTATGAAATGTGGCATGGAAAAGTATCATCCTACAAATACTTAAAAGTGTGGGGGTGTTTGGCTAAAGTAGCTATTCTTAGTCTTAAAAAGACTAAAATAGGTCCTAAAATAGTTGATTGCATTTTCATTGGTTATGCTAAGAATAGTAGTGCATATCGGTTTTTGATTTATAAATCAAAACATTCCGAAATGCATGTAAATACTATTATTGACTCTTGGAATCCATCATTCTTTGAACATGTATTTCCAAATAAGACTGGACAAGAGACTAGTAATAATAAAAGATCTTATGATGCTATTACTAGTCAGGATCAAGAACATGCTCAAGAACAAGAGCAAGAGATAGATCAAATTGATGAAGAGGAACCTAGGCGTAGTAAACGTACTAGAACTTCAAAATCTTTTGGTTCAGATTTTCTAACATTTTTGTTAGAAAATGAGCCTTTAACTTTTAAAAAAGCTATGTTTAGTCATGAAGCTCCTTTATGGAAAGAAGCTATAAACAACGAAATTGAATCCATATTGTAAAATCACACTTAGGAATTGGTGGATTTGCCACCAGGTTGTAAACCTTTTGGGTAGAAGTGGATTTTCAAGAGAAAAATGAAAGCGGATGGATCAATTGACAAATACAAGGCAAGATTTGTGGTCCAAGGTTTTAGACAAAAAGAAAGTCTTGATTACTTTGACATATACTCACCAGCTATTAGAATAACATCCATTACAATGCTAATTGTTATTGCATCTTTGTACAATCTAGAAATTCATCAAATGGATGTAAAAACAGTTTTCTTAAATGGTGAGTTAGATAAAGAAATTTACAAGGAACAACCAGAAGGATTTTCTGTTCCAAAAAAAGAAAAGAAAGTGTGTAAATTAGTTAAATCATTATATGGTTTAAAATAAGAGCCAAAGCAATGGCATGAGAAATTTGACAAAGCAATGATGTCAAATGGATTCCAAATTAATGAATGTAACAAATGTGTTTATATTAAAAACACAAACAATGGTTATGTTATAATATGTCTTTATGTGGATGATATGCTCATCATAGGTAGTAACAATGACATAATTAAAACTACCAAGAAAATATTGTATAAACATTTTGATATGAAGGACATGGGAATTACTGATGTAATTCTTGGTATGAAAATTATCAAAACATCAGAATGATATGCTTTGCCATAATCTCATTACATTGAGAAAATACTTGACAAGTTTAGCAAAAATAATGATCATCTTGTTAGAATACCTATGGATGTTAATTTGTTTCTTTCTAAGAATGTACATGAAAGTATTTCTCAATTAGAGTATACCCAAATTATTGGAAGCTTAATATACTTGATAAACTGCACTTGCCCGAATATAGCTTATGCAGTAAGTAAATTAAGTAGATATACAAGTAACCCAGGAGTAGAACACTGAAAACAATTATAAGGGTTCTAAGATACCTTAGATTTGCTCACAACATTGGACTTAATTATACTAGATATCCAGCAGTACTTGAAGGATACTGTGATGCAAACTGGATATCGGATACTAGAGACTCAAAATCCACCAGTGGGTATGTCTTTACTCTTGGTGGTGCGGCTGTATCTTGGAAATCTTCCAAATAGACTTGCATTGCTTGGTCTACTATGGAATTAGAATTCATAGCTTTAGATAAAGTAGGGGAAGAAGTAGAATGACTTTGCTACTTCTTTGAAGATATTCCAAAATGGCCAAAACCGGTGCCTGCTATATGCATACATTGTGATAGTCAATCAGCAATAGGTAAAGCATAGAGTCATATGTATAATGGTAAGTCACGACACATTCGTCGTCGACATAACACCGTAAGACAACTACTCTCTAATGGAATTATTTCCATTGAATATGTGAAGTCTAAAGATAACATAGCAGATTCACTAACCAAAGGGTTAGCAAGAGAATTAGTTGAGAATTCATCGAAGGGAATGTGACTTAAGCTTATTAAATAAGAGTTACCACAACGGTAACCCAACCTAGTTGACTGGAGATCCCAAGATCTAGGTTCAAAGGAATAACCGAGTTGTGTACGACTCAGAAGGATCACTGGGAAGTCAAACTCCTACCCATTTCCATGATGAAATAGTGATGTCTGCAACGTTTTAGATTAAGTAAAATTTTAATGATTTTTATATTTAGGTAAACCTAGTGGAGTATGGCAGAATACTTTTCATAAGAATCACCTATGTAAGTGTGAACTGGGCCGGTTCTATGAGATTTGTGAAGGGCTACAATTCTCTAGAGCACTCATAAAAGACTAGGTTGTTTAGGGCCAAAATGAACACAATAGTGAGAACTAAACTGTGTTTGATGATATACTGTGTGAGTTCTATTGTCTTGGTTTACACAAATGGCTGAACAGTTTAAGACAACATGTTCACTGGTTAGCTAGTAAATCCGATAGTGTCTCATAAGGGAAGGTTTGTAACGCCTCACTACTTGCTGGCCCAAATAACTTGTGGGTCGACCAACAATACCCAAAAGCTTAAGTCCAAGTTATTTAGTAGCAAGGTAGTGGTGCTTTATATGCCCAAGATCACCTATGCAAACTTCCAATGTGGGACAGGGTGTTACAAACTCCCCCACTTATAAATCCTCGCGTCCTCGCGAGGGTCTATAATCAATCAGAATACCACGACAAGCTCGTGGCCAGCCCAGAATAAGTGGCCCACATGGTTGTGTGCATGGGTCGGCTGTGATACCATTTGTAACGCCTCACTACTTGCTGGCCTAAATAACTTGTGGGTCGACCAACAATACCCAAAAGCTTAAGTCCAAGTTATTTAGTAGCAAGGTAGTGGTGCTTTATATGCCCAAGATCACCCATGCAAACTTCCGATGTGGGACAGGGTGTTACAGTTTAAAGCCAAAAACTACCTATCCTTTGCAGAATATTTCTAATTTCTGTACTCTCTGAAATTAGATCATGTTATTGCATTTTCTCTCCGTCAAATTCCATTCATGTCAGGGATTGTTAGAAAATTTGGTTTTTATAGGTTTATTTTGGGCCAACTTTAAGTCCAAAATTAAGTGGGTCCCATACATCTTTTGGGGTGGGTCAAAAAATATGACGTGTTCCTTGCCGCATAGTAAGTCACACGGTGAAGACGGTTCGTCAAAATCATTTATGAGTGAATGAGAAGTTGACGTCGTTTTCGAGTTTGTGGAATAGGAAATTCAAGAATTAAATATAGTTTTCTTGTAAGGCTTGCCCCACATTAGAAACTAAAGAGAACTTATGTGTGTTTATAAGTTTTAGATAGCAACAATTGGGTTGGGCTCTAAGGGACACCCCAAGTTTGTAAAAGAGAGGAGTTACGAACAAATGAAACCTTGGCTAAAACCACCACGCGCGCGCTGCCGCCACCGTCAGTCCGACTGGCTGATCGAGCCGGGCACGGTTGTGGATCGGGTCGGTTCTAATATTAATTTTTTGGACAAAACTTATCTTGAATTTTTTCAAATTCTTGCAAAAAATTATTTGAAGTTCAAAATGTTTTTAATTCAAAATTGAATCAATTTTTTGTCTAAAATTTGTGACTCTTCCAAATTCCACAACAGATTCATAACTGCCAGAAACTACCCAGTAGTTCCCAACAATTCCGGATAGGTTTCCAGACAGATTCAAATCTGAAACTGCTGCAAATTTGTTTCAATTTTGAACTTTATCTGTTCAAAACAGTTTTATACCTGTTTGGTTCAAAATTGCACTTGTTTGAACAGATCAGTTTGTCTATAAATACCAACCATTTCAGCAGTCTTTTGCATCTGAAAATAATCTGGAAAATTTATTTTTTCTGTCCAGATTTTTCTCTATTGCATATATATTCTTCATATAATTTTAGGAAAAATTCAGAAAGTATAGAACATAGGTTTTGTTTGCCGTACAAATTATTTGGAGTGTTATTACAATTTGTGAATATCATTGTATTATGAGAGATAGACGCCTTTTATCCGTAAGCACTGTAGCGGGGGAATTTGTCTTAAGGACAGAGTGTCACACACTCGACTTGATCTTTTAAATATTTATTTGGTTCAGTAAAATAAATTCTATAAGTAATTTATTTATTTTTGTTTGATTTGTTTCAAGTTATTTATTTTACACAGAAGATTGTTCCAACATGAACGCAATTATGCCACCTTTTTTAGCATATTTTAAGCAAAAAGAGCATAATGAAAAAATAATAAATCAGGTTGTTTTCTTTATTTCATAAAAAACCCAAAGAGAGAACATAAAAAAAATACTAGAAAAACTCTATTGCCTAAACATTAGTCTGTCGACCACAATTGAGTGGGACATAAGGTTTAGTTTGGTTTAGGAATTAGAATGTTGTAAAAACTATGAAAATAATAAGTTGAAATACGAGGCAGTAAAAGATTTCACCTCAAATGAAGCAAGCACTTCTGGGGATGCAAGGGACTCCTTAGTCTGTAGAAGGGGAAACATCTTTAGTAGAGGAGCTAAATCTGTCTCACTCTTGTAAATTTTCCCCGAGGCCAAATAAATCAGAGTATTGTTGGCAAACCCCATATCCCTAAGCATCATTCCAATCTATGCAGACAAAGAAAAACATATGCAAAGAGAAGAATTGGTTATCTGGCGAGATAGAGGACTACATGCAAGTCAAAGTATCAACACTATAAGTTTCATGGAGCTCTGGTGCTGCCAAGTTTCCTTTTAGCATTGCCCAAGGTGGGGGACCATCTGGTAGTTGTCAAGGGGTGTATATACTCATTGTAGTCATGCTGATAACAAACCACATTCCTCTGGTTTAATTGTTTCCTTGATTCTAGGTGTAGGGGACTAGCTGAGGTGACGACTTGCACATGCATGTACTCACAACTTCCACGTTTCTCTGAAAGGTTCCCTCAGCTCGGCCCCCTTGTGCCTCGGCTCGGCCCTTTGTGAGACTACTGTAGAGATGGGCTGGCCCATTCGGATATCTTTGTATGGATTTGGCTCACTTCGGTTTTGATGATGGGTTCGGCCCATCAATTCGGCTCATAGATTGAGTCCTGCAGCTCGGCCCAGCCCAGTATCGCAGTTAGACTGGCCTTTCCACTGAGAGTTGAGCCCAAGTGGTTGAGGACTTGGGTGGACTATTCGTAATGGAGTTGGGCTTAGTTGGCTTCCCCTTATGTTCTTCTGACCCATTTGGATTTGGGCTAAGAAGATTGGACCAGCCCAAGGCCTGAATCCGACCCATTTCATAGTTAGCCCCTTCAATAAGCTATTTAATTTTCATATTTAAAAGAGAAAAAACAAACTGAACATAAGGCAACGTGGTTACAAAGACTAACCTCACATAATCATCTCCAAATACCTTTTACTATAAGGAAGAAACTGAAACCAAGAAGGAAAGCAATCTTAGAGTACTAAAAACCAACCTCCAAAGGGGTCATAGGGCATTTTCCGTTGATTCGATTAAGGCCAGGTGCAATGACACGGTCTGCACGTTTGAACTTCTGTCCCCAACCATTTTCCCTTACTGAGTCCATTTCAAAATTTTCTCTCTTCCCTCCATCATACTTGCAGCATGAAAAGGCCACCATGTCCTACAAGTTGAAGATCAATAACTAATTGACTCTTATAAGATTGTAAATCCTAACCAACCAAACACTACTTTAATCAAAATGTTCTCAGAAGATAATCGAAGGTGGATGGAAACATACTGCCCACCAGTGCTTGAGCTCTTGCCCATCATTCGGTTGACTAATATATTAACAAAACTCTCAATCTAGCTGTCTTTTTATTTCATTAAATAGAATAATGTTGAAATGTACCATAAATGCTACTGACCATAAATGTACAAATGAAATTAAATTGGAATACAGAAATAGAGAAAATTAGAGTTGAGGATCCAGTGCTAATAAGGAAATGGGGTTTTAAAGGAGAAATTGTATTAAGGCGTTAAATTCTCCCTCCCAAATTTCTGTTTTCTTATTCTAAAATATTAACAATTATCAAACTACATATTGAGATTTTCACCATTAAATTTTTTTATATTTGATAATTATAAATGTTTAAAGACAAAATTATATAAAAATTTGAAAACAGATCTAGGCCATGGGACAGTGGACTCTCCCCCACCTGTGTCTGGTTGCTAGGGGTGAGCATGGTCCGGATTGGACCGGATTGGGGTAAAACTAGGACCAATCCGTTATCTACGGTTCCTGAAAAATTGGAACCAATCCAATCCGTTTAAATCATGGAACCAATTCGAACCAATCCATTTAAATACAGACTGGATCGGTTTGGGACCACAGATTCACATAATTAAATAACAAAATAATATATATATATATAACACTTTAATTTCATAAAAACATAAACACAGTGTTATATTAGTTCTACAATAGCAATATGTTTTTCTATAATAGCAACATACTGTTCTAAAAGTTAAACAACCAACGAAAACTGGTTTCACCATAAAAATTTAGACCATTATAAATTAAAACTAAAAACTAACGAATAAAAGTAATAAAAGAAGATATTATACGAATTTAGGTTTGAGTTTAGGTTTTATATAGAATAAGAGAAGATACTATGAGGGAGGATGTATAATAAAAATATAGATTATTTGCATACGGTCCGGATCGGTTCCAATCCGGAACCGTGGGGTTCAATCCGGAACCAATCCGTGGACTACGGATTTTTAATTCTTCAATCCGGAACCGAACTACGGATTCAAAAAACTAATCTAAACCTATCGAATTGGACTGGACTGGATCGGATCGGATTACGCGGATTCCTTACTCAGCCCTACTGGTTGCAGTACCCCTGGCCCAAGTGTAACTCTCCATCTCATTTCAATGCCATCACCTAACACCCATTAATGAGGCTTTCCTCTATGGTGTGCTTGCCCAATACAAAAGATTATCTATTTATATCGCTTAAAAAATTAAGAATAATTTAGAAAAATTACAAAAAAAATATTATTAGTCGAGTACATAGTTACAAGCAATTTTAGAAAGTACATAGTTACAAGCAATTTTAGAAAGGCTCGATAATTTCTACTTTCACATATTTTTGTAACATATATTTATTTACTCATTATGTGACAATACATTATTAAAGTGGATTTTATTTCTTATTTCAAAATTCTTTTAGCAACAAAATATATGTATATAAGAACACAAAACCCAACCCAACTTTCTCACACAAGCTCTCTATCACACGCAACCCATATAAGTGGATTGTATCTAATTTTGTGACACTAATACTATAAAATCAAATTTTTTTTTATACCATATGATAAGACGTTAAGGGATTAATAAATTAAATTACAACGAAAGGGCTGCAAATCGACTCAAATCTTGAATTTCTGACCTTCTCAAAGTCTCAAGAGACAGTTATATGAATCATTGGGTCAACTGTTCTGTCCTTACAAACTCATACTTAATTACTCAAAATTACTTATAATTGTCATCTTATGTTTTAAATTTATTCTACACATGAGTTTCACATCACACAAATTTAATCTGCACTACACAACTCTTAAGTAAATTCAAGTGGGATTGGTGGCATTTTTTATTTCCTAATTAAATTTTATGAAATTTGTTAATATATTTAACATTTTTATGCATTATCATTCTAATTCCATTTCTCTCTCCACCTCTTGTATTATATACCAAAACTCACATGACGACAGTGTCCGAATTGGGTCCAGAAGACACAAGCAAGAACATAGTAGAGATAATATTCCAATCAAGCCGGCTCCGAAAACAATCCTTCTCATCATCATCATCCCCAATCTGCAAAATCGATCGAATTCTCAAAGTCCGAAACACCCCCAAAACCCTATCGAACTTCGAACAATACAGAGACACCATCAAATCAAAATCCACCAAGCTCCCCAAAAAGCACCCATGCTGCATCGCTGACGGCGACGAGCTCCTCCGCTTCCACTCCACCACCTTCGTCTGCTCTCTCGGCCTCAACTCCTCTTCCAATCTCTGCAATTCCATCCCCAATTGCAGTGTCTGCAGCATCATCAAAAATGGGTTCAAGCTTCCCAATGACGCCGGAAAAGGGATTCTCACGACGGCCACGAGCGGGAAGGCGCATGATAGTGCGGCGGCGTCGGAGGAGGACGGTGGTGGTGATAGGAGGGCGATGTTGGTTTGCAGGGTGATTGCGGGAAGAGTGAGGAAGAATGGGGAGGGTGGTGGTGGTGGTGGTGGGGAGGTGGTGGAGGAGTATGATTCGGTGGCTGGAGCTGCCGGAGTTTATTCTTATTCCAATTTGGATGAGTTGTATGTGTTTAATCCTAGGGCTATATTGCCTTGTTTTGTTGTTATATATAGGGGATTTTAATTGAACACCTTGGAATTGTTAAAATAAAAAAAAAGGGGTTTAATTCCTAAATCCAAAAAAAAAAAAAAAAAATTATGAATAATAAAATGCAAAAAAAAGTTTTGAAAATGTTGCCTTGTTTGGTTGTTTTATTTATTTATTTATTTATTGGTTCTAAAATTATTTTCAAAAATTTTAAAAAATCTTTTTCATATTTCCTAAAAGTGGGTGTTTTTAAAAACAAAAATCAAAATAGTTTTCAAAAAAGTATTCACAATTTTATTTTGTTTTTTTAATAATTTTTTAAAAATAAAGAGGACGAGAAATTACATTCGTAGTGGTTAGACTGTAACTCAGAAAACACATCTAGCAAATGAGTATTTTATTAACCAGACCAACTTTGCTTTCTTGTCTTAAAATGCACGGATTATCTATAATGGCTTCAACGTGACTTTCTCATAACCATTTTTTTTGAACTAAGACCAAGTTTGATAAGTTGTCAAAAAGTTAAAAAGTTACTCAAAAAGTTAAAATGTTATCACTATTCACCAAAAGTCAAAAATTACGATTGCATAACTTCCAATCTTAATTTTTCTCTATACACTAATTTATACAATTTTTTAATACACATTTTTCTAGAAAAAGTCAAAAAATTAACCCAAAGATCCATATTTTTTTTCTCAATTTTTTAGTCTGAAAAAATAAAAAATACACTTATTTAGGATACCCTAAACAACCCTAAGCTTTCTCATAACTGGAAAACAGTTTCAAAGCGAGGATTTGGGTCCAAGACCGGGGATTTGTAACCAATTAAGGATTTGTCCTTCTAATTCTTATTTTATTTTCAAAATTTTGAATTATTTGGGGGAAAATGCTCAATTATATTGAATCCGGACCCAGAGCTAACATTAACTTTTTTAATCCCTTAAATGGTGACGTATTTTAGGTCTGTATGCGGAGGCAAATCTTTGGTTCTGTAGCTATTTGCTACCTAAGTGAGATTTTCTATGCATGGGGCAGTTCCAGGTACATGGCACACGTGGGCATGTGAAATTTTTGTTTTGGATAGGCATGCGTGCAGGTCAACTATCAGCAGTTATGTTGTACAAACAAATTGGTTTACATATTTCATATGAGTAGTCTTTTTTCTTTTCCTTTTTTTTTTTTTTTTTTTTCATGTTTGTTTGTTTTTTGAAATTTGTTATTTTGTGAGTTAACAATAATTCATGGAAAACAAATTGCTTCCTTGTCCATGTTTTGGCCCTTTTTGGAGGTTATATATTGTTCCCTTCTCAAAAATAAAACCTTCAAGTGTGTTTGGGCTGAATTAAAATATCTGTTGTATTGTAAGGTCTATGTATAAGATGAATCTGAACTACAAATTAAAAATTCTAAATAATTTTTTTTGGATTCATAGTATTATATGAAACTCTATTTTGGTCATGGTGGTTTGGGTTGGTCCAATGTCTAGGGTAAGATCATTTGGTACAGATAGTGGAAGCAAGAGGAAAGGAGTGGGGGAAATTTGTCAGTTTTGCCGGTATTTTAACATTTTAGGCCACATTTGTGTGGAAACAATTGTTAATACTTTTTTTGGGTGAATACAATTGCCAATACTTTGTAACTCAAAACTCATCTAAATTTGTAGTTTCAAATACTATTAAAGCAAAATTGCCAGTAACATTGAATAAAATCAAGAACATGAAGAAACAAAATCAAAACAAGCAAAGGCAAGTAGAATAATGGGATTCACATATAAATACAAGATGGAAATGCAGATGTAGATGTAGATGTATATGCAGGTACAGGTATAGATACAGATACAACGTGTGATCTGTAATAATCCAAAACAGTAAAAGAAACTGACGTGAAACTGAAAGTGAATCAGGGACTTATAGAGTAGGAACGGAGAAATTGACTTCAGAGTCGCGTTTGCCGAAGTCAAATGTTGATCCTGATCGTAACGGAACGGTGGAAGTTTTTTTGGAGGGGACAAGCGATGTAGTTGCAGAGCTTCGAAAGATTTGGAAATGGCGGAATGAGAGACATTTTAGAAAGAGAAAATTTGAGGCAAGAGAGAGGGTTTGTGTTCAAAAAGTGAAGAGATGGAGAGAGAGGGAAGAAGGTTTTGTCAAAAATCGAAAAGGCGGCAAAACATGATGAATTGCCTTGGACGACGTGCCTGATAGACGGCATGGGCAGGATTGATATGACTTGATGGCAGGTGACAGTACGGACCAGTAAGGTGGTGACACATGAAAGAAACGGTTGGGATAATGTTATGTGACAGCTCATGTGCAATTGAGATTCTTGGAATTCTTGGGCTAGAGGGGTAATGACCTTGGCTAGGGAAGAAGTGTAATCTCGGTTGAGATGATGATCTCGGTTGAGATGTTGAAATAACTTGGTTCTTGGTTCTTGATGAAGTGGACACTTGAATCCTTGTTTCTTAGCGCCGACGAGTCATGATTTCGGTCGGAGAAGTACATATATAGGTTCTACCACCTCAGGTTGATAAGGTAATAGAACCTAAGGGCAGTTGTGGAGAAGTATTTTCTGAATGACACCACATGGCCGAAGTAGTTCTGAGATATCAGCTAAAGTGCCACGTGGGTGTTGTAGTTGCCGAGATGATCACGGTATCACCGAAGTTCGGTGCGGTAATACCGGGATTATGAGATATCTGGATAGAGGACAAGAGTCCTAGATAAGATGAGGCTCTTAGTTTAGATAAGGATAAGGCTCTTGAGGAGTTTATCCCTATCTAGTTGAGAGTCCAAGAGGAGCGATGAGCATTGAGCATGAGTCCTATGAGGTGAGACTTCTAGAGGACTAGGTCACTTTTGGTTATAAAAGTGAGGCACTTCCGTGGATCTAAGGTATACTTTAATTTGTGCATTGAGTACTTGTATGAGATCTTTGAGAGATTGTTTGACCGACTTGATCATTGGAGTGCCCCCGGGTGGACAAAACACCGCGGTATTCTCATTTTCTTGTTGGTAGGTGGTTGGCTCAATCTATGCCGCATGCTCTTCAGTTAAGTTCTCTGTTTAGTTGTGTGGTAAGAAATCAACACTCACAATTGAATAAAATTTCAGAAAGGGAAATGAATACTTGAGTGAAAATGGATTATGTTTTAAAAATTGTCATTTACATGTTATTCTGAATAATAATTTTATAATTTTTTATTTAAAATTTAATTAAAAAAATACTAATGTGGGCTGCAGCCATTAAAAGGTATGGAGAAATCCAAATAAATTGAAGAATGGGAATGGTGGAATATGCTGTGGGAAGTAGTACATAAGAATGGTGGAATGATCCCAGAGACTCACAATCAAATGGAATCAGATACATATACCGTACACGTGCAGCCTTCTTATGCTGCTTCTGCTAGTGCTTGCATCATGTAATTATGCTTTGTTCTCTGGCTTTGTTTTTTAGCCTGAACTCTGAAACTAGTGGTGGTCGCGCATGAGCTCTTGATCTTTGTGAGGTCTCAATCCTATATATATATATATATTTATGTATAGTTTGTTTTCTTTTTTTCTTTTTTTAACTCTTGTTTTGTACTACTCATTAGCTTATGATTTCGAAATTATGAGATTTGTTGGTTTGATTAAAGTTATAAGCAATCCAGCATGGGCTTTGATCACCCACTTTTTATTTTTATTTTTTATTTTTTTGAAACTATAAAAATATTCTGAAACTTTCCCACTCATAGTTGATAATACCAAAATTTTGAAAATGGAGAGAACTTAAAAAAGTGGAAAAAAAAAAAAAAAAAATTTTTTTTGCAATGCTTTGGTTGGAGAACCTACCGACAGTCTTCTCTTTCCCATGATGTAGTAATGGTTCTTTGAGAAAATTATATTTTCCATCCTTTAATTTTTATTTAAATTTTACTTTAGCCATTTTGTTTGTCATTAGATTTTTATCTTTCAATGATCCTCCTGCCACCTCATGTTAAAATTTAAGAAAAAATTGAAACATATATGACTAAAGTGAAACTTAAGTGAAAATTAAAGAGTGAAAATGTCTTTCCAATAATTTTCACATTTAATGACCTTGAAATGCCTTTGTGTGGCCATCATCATATCAACATTTTCTATCATTTTTTTAACAAAATTAAAACATATATAACTCAAGTAAAACTTAAGTGAAAATTAGAGGGTGAAAATGTAACTCTATTAAATAATTTTCAGGTTTAATGACCTTAAAATGCCTTTGCGTGGCAATCATCATATCAATATTTTCTATCATTTTTTTAACAAGTGATGTGATTATTACATTAAGATAAGATTTGAAATGTAATGACTTAATTTTTGCAATTAGAACATGCAACGGTGCTAGGGACCCCAGCACCCCCAGTAGGTCAAATTTTTTTTTTTTTCCTTTCAATCACGCGGTGCCACGTGGCACTAGAGGAGGGGGGGGTCACTGGGGGTGGGGGTCTTAAGCTTTATTCTTAGAACATGAAGGGACTAAAGTGAAATTGGAAAGGAAGTTGGAGGATGAAAAAGTAATATTTATGATCCCGGTCAATTTGATCCCTATTATTTCAACTGTATCAATTTTAACCTTTAATATTTCACACTATATTGACTATGGCATTTAATTTTTTGCATTGTATCAAATTTTTATTTTTTTGGGTTTAGATTTTAGGTGATTAAATTTAAATCAATCAATAACTTAGGGCATCTCCAATGCTTACTCTAATTTTATTTTATTTTTATCAAATTTGATGGATGTAGAATATATCTGATTAATCTCGTCATCAGAAGGTGATTCATCACTAGTTGTCTGTTCGTCTGTTGCTAAAGCATTAAGTATCTGTTCTTTAGTTTTGTCATCTAAGATTAATTCATTAACCTTAGCTTTGGCTTTTGATTTACAGCGGTTGGCATAATGACCTGTTTGTCCACATTTATAACATTTGATTTCAGATTTATTTTTCTTTTTTCCTGAATATTTACTGGTTGAAGGTTTCTTAGAATAAAACTTCTTATTAGCTTTCGGATGGCTAGTTTTATGTGATTTACGGAAAGGTTTTGAAGATTTCCTAGAAGAGAGCTTCCTAGGTTTATGAGGATATTGGATAGCTGGTTCATATCACCATTAGGAGCTAATTCTAAAGCTTGTGGAGGCGGATGAACAGAACTAATAATTTGTCCTTCGGTAGTAGTCCAGGTTTTATACTGGTCTTCTATAGCTGTTATTTTTGGTTGTGTTTCGGTTTGAAACCATTCTACAAATGGAATTAATTTCTGATGTAACTCAAGATGTTGGTAATATTGAGTTTTATACTGATTTAATTGTTCTGGATTATAAGCTTTGAAATACCAATCTCTAAATTCTTGATTTTTATTCTGATAAAATTCCTGATTTATTATTTTCCTATTGTCACTGCCTGGTGTGAAATCCATTAAATTTCAAAATTCATATCACTGGCTGTTGGGCTATCTGGTAGTTGTATAGGTGCTGTATAAACACCATGAGGTATCCGATTTTGGGAGATTCTAACTCCTTGTATTTCAGATTGCATAGGATCTTCTTGAGGATCACTAGATGGCCTACTTGGTGGTCTAGACGGTATCTGCTGAAGCAGAGAATCCACTGACTGTCTACTGGATTCAGGTAACTCAACCTTATAAGGTGGAATGGATCGGAAACTAGGATTAGCAGATCTGAAACTAGTATTAGACAAGCTTCTTGGGGCTGTTCTAAAACTAGCATTGGATGAACTACTTCTGGTAAGCATAGGTCTCTGAAATTGGAGGAAAACATTTCCTCCTTCTGTTTGGATAACATCATCGATGTTATGTTGGATCATCGGCTTAGGTGGTACAGCATTTGGTATATGCCATCTTTCTGGAAAAGTTATCTGGGTCCAAGGAATAAGTCTTGGCACAGCTACTTGACTGTTATAAAGATTAGTTTCAATTAATACTGTTTTACCTGTTTCAGTTTTCTTTCTGACATAAGGATTTAATGTTGTTAAAGCCTTAATGTAAATTCGGGAATGGACTGAAAAAGGGGGAGATCCTGGTTTATAGTCATAACCATGTGTAAGAACTCGAAGTTCTAAAACATCAGATATATTAGCATCAATCATTGCTATGCTTAAATTCGGATATATATCAAAATAAACTGGTCTTGATTAGCACGCCTGTCAACGACTTACAGGTATAATGGTCTTAGATGCAATCTTCTGCAACACGACCTAACCTAACGCGACTTGAGTGACGTCCCACTAACTTTAACATTTAATTAACCTTACACGGCACAAACCCAGGAATAAATAATAACATAATACAGAATTAAAGGAAACAAATTACGACATATATGATCTCATATACCTTACTGTTGAGGTGGAGGTGGAGGCCTCCTGGCCGCCCAGGCCACTATCTGTTCGTTGATCAGCACCTGGAGCTCAGCAATGCGCTGATCACACTCTGCTAAACGGGCAGAAATATACGGTTGGGTATATAGATCTACGGGTGTATTAAGGTAGTAATTTTTCTGGTTTTGCCAAAATTCTAAAAACCACAATAATTGTTCAAGACATACAACAGAGGGCATACATAAAAACTAATTTTTATTGGAGGAGTACAACTATTTTACAAGAGGAAATGGAGAGAGGTTACAAAGAAAAGAAAAGAGAGAAAACTGGAAAGATTAAGCGTGCCTCAACAAGGATGAAGCCATTCCTTATATACTACAAAAACGGATAAAACAAGTGGACAGGTGTTACAATTTTAGTGGACCAACGTATATCACCTTATCCTTAATACTGTTTTACCTGTTTCAGTTTTCTTTCTGACATAAGGATTTAATGTTGTTAAAGCCTTAATGTAAATTCGGGAATGGACTGAAAAAGGGGGAGATCCTGGTTTATAGTCATAACCATGTGTAAGAACTCGAAGTTCTAAAACATCAGATATATTAGCATCAATCATTGCTATGCTTAAATTCGGATATATATCAAAATAAACTGGTCCATGGGAGAGACTAGTTTCAATTGCTCCCATGAGAGATGCTCTCCAATCAAGGCATCTTCCATCACGAAGGGTACATTGGATACTGGTATTTTGTCCTAATAAAGTTAACGGTTTAAAGGCTATTTGTACCAATCCTATATGGATGTACTTATAGTCTTTGACAAATGGAACAAAATCATTAACATGTATAAGTCGGATTATTTCATCATTATTTTGTATGCATGAAGCATGTTCAAAAGTTTTAATGATTGTTTTACTGAAAAATTGAAAACGGCCTTTTTTGTAAATTGTTTTCGGATCAACCAATGGTATAGTCCACTTGTCTAAAGCGTCTTTTACATCCTGATAAGCTACCATTTCAGCTGCTTCGGCTAAGGAGGAAACTGTATTTCCTACAGAGGTTACTGATTCATTTTCTGGTATGGCTACAGTATTTGCTTGGTCAGTCATGGTTGTATGGTGATCATATATGTCTAATTTATTTAATTTAATTCTATATTATACTAAAATTTAAACATGGCTCTGATACCATATGAGGTGCTCACTAAAGGTCTTGATTAGCACGCCTGTCAACGACTTACAGGTATAATGGTCTTAGATGCAATCTTCTGCAACACGACCTAACCTAACGCGACTTGAGTGACGTCCCACTAACTTTAACATTTAATTAACCTTACACGGCACAAACCCAGGAATAAATAATAACATAATACAGAATTAAAGGAAACAAATTGCGACATATATGATCTCATATACCTTACTGTTGAGGTGGAGGTGGAGGCCTCCTGGCCGCCCAGGCCACTATCTGTTCGTTGATCAGCACCTGGAGCTCAGCAATGCGCTGATCACACTCTGCTAAACGGGCAGAAATATACGGTTGGGTATATAGATCTACGGGTGTATTAAGGTAGTAATTTTTCTGGTTTTGCCAAAATTCTAAAAACCACAATAATTGTTCAAGACATACAACAGAGGGCATACATAAAAACTAATTTTTATTGAAGGAGTACAACTATTTTACAAGAGGAAATGGAGAGAGGTTACAAAGAAAAGAAAAGAGAGAAAACTGGAAAGATTAAGCGTGCCTCAACAAGGATGAAGCCATTCCTTATATACTACAAAAACGGATAAAACAAGTGGACAGGTGTTACAATTTTAGTGGACCGACGTATATCACCTTATCCTTATCTGATTACATTGTCGGTAGTAAAGAACAGCATCTTTGCTTTTGCAAAAGTTGCGGATAGTGAGCATCTTCTTTTTCAAAGTTAATTGTCCAGTTGTGCCGACACTCAATCATGTCGTTTGCCTTTTCTGTTGGTGCGGTCAAGCTTTTCTGTCAAAACATCTGTTAGGGAATCCCAAAAATCACCGAAAGTTCCCTCATCATCTGGATCTTGTGACTCTCCTGCCAACACGTGTTCGGCTGGATCACTTTCTGATTTATTATTTTCCTATATGAATGTAATTTATTTACTGATGAGGGTTCTGTAAAATTCATTTGAATTTCATGAATATGTTCTGGTGAAAGATCATCTCCTACTTGAGGGTCAGATCTAAGCATATTAATGGTTCTACTTGAGGATTCCTGGGGAGGTTCAGAAGGACGAACATTTAAATGTTGCATTCTCTGGAGAAGAGTGTCCATAAATTCTGTATTAGCAGCTTTGAGCTTAAAATTACTAAGCTCTAATGGTGGTTTAATAGAAACAGGATGGAGTTGAGAAGTTCCAGATACTGGTGGAGCTAAGTTTCTATCTTTAAAGACAGAAACGGCTTCTTCGATACGGATTAATTGTTTACTCATAGTTTGACAGATTAAATTGGTATAATTATGTTGTTTAATTATTAAACCTAAATCAGATAATTTAATATAATCAGGTTTAGAAAATCTTCCGGATTGGGCATCAAGGTAAGCAGTAGCTACTAAAGGCTGGCGGGTGGTTTCACCATTAGGAGCTAATTCTAAAGCTTGTGGAGGCGGATGAACAGAACTAATAATTTGTCCTTCGGTAGTAGTCCAGGTTTTATACTGGTCTTCTATAGCTGTTATTTTTGGTTGTGTTTCGGTTTGAAACCATTCTACAAATGGAATTAATTTCTGATGTAACTCAAGATGTTGGTAATATTGAGTTTTATACTGATTTAATTGTTCTGGATTATAAGCTTTGAAATACCAATCTCTAAATTCTTGATTTTTATTCTGATAAAATTCGGTAGACAGTCAGTGGATTCTCTGCTTCAGCAGATACCGTCTAGACCACCAAGTAGGCCATCTAGTGATCCTCAAGAAGATCCTATGCAATCTGAAATACAAGGAGTTAGAATCTCCCAAAATCGGATACCTCATGGTGTTTATACAGCACCTATACAACTACCAGATAGCCCAACAGCCAGTGATATGAATTTTGAAATTTAATGGATTTCACACCAGGCAGTGACAATAGGAAAATAATAAATCAGGAATTTTATCAGAATAAAAATCAAGAATTTAGAGATTGGTATTTCAAAGCTTATAATCCAGAACAATTAAATCAGTATAAAACTGAACAATTAAATCAGTATAAAACTCAATATTACCAACATCTTGAGTTACATCAGAAATTAATTCCATTTGTAGAATGGTTTCAAACCGAAACACAACCAAAAATAACAGCTATAGAAGACCAGTATAAAACCTGGACTACTACCGAAGGACAAATTATTAGTTCTGTTCATCCGCCTCCACAAGCTTTAGAATTAGCTCCTAATGGTGAAACCACCCGCCAGCCTTTAGTAGCTACTGCTTACCTTGATGCCCAATCCGGAAGATTTTCTAAACCTGATTATATTAAATTATCTGATTTAGGTTTAATAATTAAACAACATAATTATACCAATTTAATCTGTCAAACTATGAGTAAACAATTAATCCGTATCGAAGAAGCCGTTTCTGTCTTTAAAGATAGAAACTTAGCTCCACCAGTATCTGGAACTTCTCAACTCCATCCTGTTTCTATTAAACCACCATTAGAGCTTAGTAATTTTAAGCTCAAAGCTGCTAATACAGAATTTATGGACACTCTTCTCCAGAGAATGCAACATTTAAATGTTCGTCCTTCTGAACCTCCCCAGGAATCCTCAAGTGGAACCATTAATATGCTTAGATCTGACCCTCAAGTAGGAGATGATCTTTCACCAGAACATATTCATGAAATTCAAATGAATTTTACAGAACCCTCATCAGTAAATAAATTACATTCATATAGTCCTGGGCGTCTCCATACTTTACCTTACACCAGGAACTATTACGCTAGACCAACTCCACCTGATCTTCTTTATGAAGAAACCTACCTTAATGATCAAGGTAGTTATCATGGTAAAACCATTTATGAATGGAACATAGATGGTGAATCTGAATATGCAATTCTTAAAAAATTACTATCCCGTATGATCAGTATACATATGGACAACTTTGCTCCATTATAACTGATGAAGGATTAGCTCTGTGTAATGATCTTAAACTTCATTACCAGATGAAGCAACAGAATTTAACTGGTAGAAAAGAATTAGGTGAATTCTGCGACCAATTTGCCTATGAACCAGCTATCCAATATCCTCATAAACCTAGGAAGCTCTCTTCTAGGAAATCTTCAAAACCTTTCCGTAAATCACATAAAACTAGCCATCCGAAAGCTAATAAGAAGTTTTATTCTAAGAAACCTTCAACCAGTAAATATTCAGGAAAAAAGAAAAATAAATCTGAAATCAAATGTTATAAATGTGGACAAACAGGTCATTATGCCAACCGCTGTAAATCAAAAGCCAAAGCTAAGGTTAATGAATTAATCTTAGATGACAAAACTAAAGAACAGATACTTAATGCTTTAGCAACAGACGAACAGACAACTAGTGATGAATCACCTTCTGATGACGAGATTAATCAGATATATTCTACATCTACTGATGATAGTGAACCAGAAGAACCATGTCCATGTAATACTAAACAGGAACAAATATCAGAGATTAATTACTGGAAATCCATAGTTGAAATGAATGGTTTAAACTTAGGAGAACCCAGTAGTATTAATGTTTTAACTGATACACAAAAAGATATGCTTGCAGTAGCAGACCAGATACAGGATCCAGAAATGAAAATGAAATATTTAAAAATGTGCTATGAACATCAACAAACAGCACAAGATACTCCAAATATACCCGATTATTCTTACAGTTTAAAAACAGTTATTGATAGGATACATACAAAACCTATCTCTGAACAACCAACCACACTCCAGGATCTTAAGATGGAAATTAACGTCTTAAAAACCAAAGTAAAACACTTACAAACAGCAAGTGCAGCTGCTATCAAAGATATCAAATATCTTCATACCCAGTTACCAGTCAAACAACAAGAAAAAGAAACTGAACAAAAACTTGAAACTAAATCTGCATCGGAAACCTCAACCAGCCAGTACTTATTACTTGTTAACCAGGTTACTTTCCAGAAATGGTATGTAAAAATTACTTTCATGATTAAACCCGATTTTATCATTAAGGATGCTATTGCCTTAGTTGATAGTGGAGCAGATATGAATTGTATCCAAGAAGGTATAATTCCAACCAGGTATTTTGAGAAGACAACTCAAAATCTTACCAGTGCAAGTGGAAATTCCATGCAAATCAGGTATAAAGTACTAGAAGTTTATATTTGTAACCAAGATTTGTGTTTACCAACATCATTTGTTTTAATAAAAAATCTTGCTACAAATATCATTCTAGGCACTCCATTTTTATGTCTTTTGATGCCTATCCAAAAAATTGATACAACAGGTATTTATTCTCAAATACAGGGAAAATCAGTAATTTTTGAATTTATTACACAACCATACACAAAAGAATTAGATCAAATTCGAGATCTTGTTTCTTTTAAACAGAATCAAATTAATTTTTTACAAAAGGAAATTTCTTTCCTAACAACAGAACAAAGGTTACAAGAACCTTCTTTAAAACAGAAAATTAAAATAATTGAAAAAGAATTTCAAACAGAAGTTTGTGGCACTGTTCCTAATGCTTTTTGGGAAA
>JAXFYN010001297.1:0-35904 GCA_036172215.1 Camellia granthamiana | reverse complement strand
TTTACCAACTTCCTCATTAATTGTTTGCAAAAGGCACTTGAATCATTAGATTGGATATAAAACTATCCCTACTTATTAATGTCTATCAGTGCCATTTCATTCAGGATATTAGAACATGTGAGAAAAATAATAACAAAAATAAAGTTCAATCACAAAAGGAAATATGTAGAAATGTATGTTGAGGCACCTATAAATGGTTCATCAAAGAAAGAATACTTGATATCTCATGAAGCACATGGCCTCAGAAACACCATTCAGAGTTTGATACTTATATGAAAGCTTAAATATAATATAGCACACTTGTGTACGTTCAAGAAATTAATATAATATAACAAGGCATAAAATGAGTTAATATTGGTTTCTGAATATTTTTCCCATAATTTTCCATTACTATACATCTCCAATAAATAATTGTCTTCACTATACACTTCCAACAACAAAAAATCTCAGAACAGATGCTCAGAAAATCTTAACTACCAATACTTGGATATAGTGTCATTCCAGTTTGAGAAAAGACAATTAAAGTGGAAAAAGATAACAATCGTTGGATGATCTATCATGGCAACAACAATAATTAACAAAATGCAGAACCAATCATTTGTTGATCTATCATGGCAATAACAAATACTAACAAAATGCAGAACTCACATACCAAGCTCCTGCAAGTTCACATCTGGAGCAAGAAAAGAATTTTCTTTCATCTTATTTGTATGAATCTGAAGAACAATGTGCACTTCAACAAAACTCTTTTTCTTTCGGGGTTGTTTTGAATTTTCGCCACCGAAACGCCCTTTTCCGAGTAAGTTTAAGGCGTATTCAGCTCTAACTCCTAACCTACAGGTCCGGATTACATTCCGTCAGTTGTCACAAGTCCTATTTTTCATGGGAAAACTGTCCATGAGAGCCACACGACCGTTTGGGGGCTGTTTTGAATTTTCGCCCCCAAAATGCCCTTTTTCGACAAAGTTTTGGGCGTATTCGGCTCTAACTCCTAACCAACGGGTCCGAATATTCCGTCAGTTCTCACAAGTCCTATTTGTCATGGGGAAGCTACCCATGAGAGTCACATGATGGTTTGGGGCTATTTTGAATTTTCGCCCCCGAAACGCCGTTGTTCGAGTAAGTTTTGGACGTATTCGGTTCTAACTCCCAACCTACGGGTCCAGATTACATTCCGTTAGTTGTCAGAAGTCCTATTTGTCATGGAAAGCTGCCTGTGAGAGTCACACGGTGGTTCGCGGGCTGTTTTGAATTTTTGCCGCCGAAATGCCCTTTTTCAACTAAGTTTTGGGCGTATTCGGCTCTAACTCGCAACCTATGAGTCCGAATAACATTCCGTCAGTTGTTACAAGTCATATTTGTCATGGGGACACTGCCCGTGAGAGTCACATAGTGGTTAGGGGGCTGTTTTGAATTTTTGCCCCCGAAACGCCCTTTTTGGAGTAAGTTTTGGGTATATTCGTCTCTAACTCCCAATCTATGGGCCTGAATAACATTCCATCAGTTGTCACAAGTCCTATTTGTCATGGGGAATTTACCCGTGAGAGTCACACGGTGGTTCGGGGGCTGTTTTGAATTTTCGCCACTGAAACGCCCTTTTTCATGTAAGTTTTGGACGTATTCGGCTCAAACTCCCAACCTACGAGTCCATATTACATTTTGTCAGTTGTCACAAGTCCTATTTTTCATGGGGAAGCTGCCTGTGAGAGTCACACGGTGGTTCGGGGGCTATTTTGAATTTTCGCCCTTGAAACGCCCTTTTTCGAGTAAGTTTTGGGTGTATTCAGCTCTAACTCCTAACCTACGGGTCCAGATTACATTCTGTCAGTTGTCACAAGTCCTATTTATCATGGGGAAGTTGCCCATGAGAGTCACACTGTGGTTTGGGAGTAGTTTTGAATTTTTGCCCCCAAAACGCCCTTTTTTGAGTAAGTTTTGGGCCTATGCGGCTCTAACTCCCAACCTACGGGTCCGAATAGCATTCCGTCAGTTGGCACAAGTCCTATTTTCATGGGGAAGCTACTCGTGAGAGTCACATAGTGGTTCGGGCGCTGTTTTTAATTTTTGCCCTCGAAACACCCTTTTCGAGTAAGTTTTGGGCGCATTCGACTCTAACTCCCAACCTACGATTCCAGATTACATTTCGTCAGTTGTCACAAGTCCTATTTGTCATGAGGAAGTTACCCGTGAGAGTCACATGGTGGTTCGGAGGCTATTTTGAATTTTCGCCCCCAAAACCCCCTTTTTTGAGTAAGTTTTGGGCGTATTCGGCTTTAACTCCCAACCTACAGGTCCAGATTACATTCCATCAGTTGTCACAAGTCCTATTTATCATAGGGAAGCTGCCTGTGAGAGTCAAATGATGGTTCAGGGGCTGTTTTGAATTTTTGCCCCCAAAACGCCCTTTTCCGAGTAAGTTTTGGGCGTATTCGGCTCTAACTCCCAATCCATGGGTCTGAATTACATTTCGTCAGTTGTCACAAGTCCTATTTGTCATGGGGAAGTTGCTCGTGAGAGTCACAAGGTGATTCGGGAGCTGTTTTGAATTTTCACCCCCGAAACGCCTTTTGTCGACTAAGTTCAAGGCGTATTCGGCTCTAACTCCCAACCTACGGGTCTGGATTACATTCCGTCAGTTGTCACAAATCCTATTTTCATGGGGAAACTGTCTGTGAGAGGCACACGATGGTTTGGGGGCAGTTTTGAATTTTTGCCCCCCGAAACGCCCTTTTTGGACTTAGTTCAGGGCGTATTCGTCTTGTTATCAAAATAATTGTGGAGATATGGCAATAAGGACAAGGCCTTATGGAAAAAGTTGTCTGCTCTAAATATGAATCTATTGGTGGGAGATGGATGCCATTCTTGGAAGATATTAGCAGAGTTTCAAGAGTATGGGGTGACATTCTTTCGGTTACTAGTAGTAAAGTGCATAAAGAGCTGGTGAGGCAGAAACAAATATATCCACTGCCCATGTCAAACTAATTTTATTATTCATTAGGCACTGAGGAACACTTTAATCATAACATAATAATTAAGCACTCAAGTAATCTTCTCCAAGTAGTTGGGATTTCTGCTTTTGTCAATTTATGAAAATGAAAATGAATTTTAATAAACAAAATTAGACCAATGTTATTGCACATCAAACTTAGAAGTAGAGTCTACTCATTAGAAGCATACCCCATATCCTATCTAAGCAACTGAAGCAATCACTGTTCCTGTTAATGCATTTGAGAACTTTCTATAAATATCCAACTTGACACAACTCCTCTTTGCCTGGATAGAGAGAAAAATATCATTATACAAACTCTGAGAATGAAAATAGTAAAGTTGCTCTAATGGAAAAATAATTTAATGTTGCAACTAATCAGTTTCCCAAATTCTACCTATCCCCATGAAAATGGTACTAAAGAAGCCCTCTTGATGATGTTAACAAAGCTTTATTTTGTCTCGTGATTCCTTTTGCAAATATAGTGTGATGGTTAACATCTATATTTAGCAGGCCACTATTTCAACTAGAGAAGTTTAAATTTTTTAAAATTTTACACTTAATAACGGGGAACTTGAAGGCATTGGATGAAGACATATTTGTAAGTTCCTGAAAATGAACAAGGGAAAGTACCAAAGTAGCGCATGTAAATGCTAGTCATATCCATTAATCAATGGGAGCAAAATCAAATGATGTAGAAAATATGTAGATGTCAATACAGCTTTTTAAAGAAAAAAAGTAGTCTCAAAACTTGATATATTGTTTTTATATGTTATAGATGTCAATACAGCTTTTTAAGTTTGAGGCGTTTTTGGCTCTTACTCCTAACCTACAAGTGCAAATTACATTCCGTCTATAGTCACAGGTCTTATTTGTGATGGAGAAGTTGTTCGTGACAGCCACATGGTGGTTCGGCGGCTGTTTCGTAGTTTCACCCCCTTAAGGCCCCTTTTCGGTTAAGTCTGAGGTGTTTTTGGCTCTAACTCCCAACTTACAAGTTCAAATTACATTTCGTTTGTTGTCATAGGTCCTATTTGTTATGGAGAAGCTGTTCGTGATAGCCACACGGTGTTTCGGGGGTAGTTTTATAGTTTCGCTCCCTTAACGCCCTTTTTCGATTAAGTTTGAGGCATTTTTGGCTCTAACTCCCAACCTACAAATGAAAAGTACATTTCATCTATTGTCACATGTCCAATTTGTGATGGGAAAGCCATTCGTGACAGCCACACAATGGTTCGGGGGCTGTTTCGTAGTGGTTCGGGGCTGTTTTGTAGTTTCGGCCCCTTAACACCTTTTTTCGATTAATTTTGAGGTGTTTTGGGCTCTAACTCCCAACCTACAAGTGCAAATTACATTCCGTCTATTGTCATAGGTCCTATTTGTGATAGGGAAACTGTTCGTGACAGCCACATGGTGGTTCGGGGGTAGTTTCATAGTTTCGATCCCTTAACGCCCTTTTTTGGTTAAGTTTGAGGTGTTTTTGGCTCTAACTCCCAACCTACAAATGAAAATTACATTCCGTCTTTTGTCACAGGTCCGATTTGTGATGGGGAAGCTGTTTATGATAGCCACACGGTGGTTCAGGGGTTGTTTCGTAGTTTCGCCTCCTTAACGCCATTTTTTGGTTAAGTTTGAGGCACTTTGGGCTCTAACTCCCAACCTACAAGTACAAATTACATTCCGTCTATTGTCACAGGTTCTATTTTTTATGGGGAAGCTGTTCATGACAGCCACATGGTGGTTCGGGGGCAGTTTCATAGTTTCGCTCCCTTAACGCCCCTTTTCGGTTAAGTTTGAGGCGTTTTTTGCTCTAACTCCTAACCTACAAATGCAAATTACATTCCGTCTATTGTCACAGGTCCGATTTGTGATGGGGAAGCTATTTGTGACAGCCACATGGTGGTTCGAGGGCTGTTTCGTAGTTTCGTCCCCTTAACGCCCCTTTTCGGTTAAGTTTGAGGCGTTTTGGGCTCTAACTCCCAACCTAGAGGTGCAAATTACATTTTGTCTATTGTCACAGGTCCTATTTGTGATGGGGAAGCTATTTGTGATAGCCACATAGTGGTTCGAGGGCTGTTTCGTAGTTTCGCCCCCTTAATGCCCTTTTTCGGTTAAGTTTGAGGCGTTTTTGGCTCTAACTCCCAACCTATAAGTGCAAATTACATTCCGTCTGTTGTCACAGGTCCTATTTGTGATGGGGAAGCTGTTCATGACAGCCACATAGTGGTTTGGGGGCTGTTTCATAGTTTCGCCCCCTTAACGTCCTTTTTCGGTTAAGTTTGAGGTGTTTTTGGCTCTAACTCCCAACCTACAAGTGCTTCCCAGACATTTTCAAACAGCTTGGGTTTGGTTTGGCAACTTCGCATTGAGCCCATCCTTCTAAAACTTGCCGTCAAATTTGGCCAGAGTTGTTCTTCTTGAGGCCAACTGCTGATTTTTCCATGACTGGAGCAAATCAGTAACGTTCTCATAGGTATAATTGGTTACTGATTTAAACATATAACCACATATCTGAATGAAGCTCAGGCTTTAAAATTTATTCAATGAACCATTAAAGGTCATGTTGATGAGCGAAAGTGCAAGACTATTATGAATAGATGATGTGAAAGAAATCAGTCAAGTAGACAGTTTAGGCACATATGATCACAGTGCTCGATTGTTTTATCAAATCCACATAGGCAAGTTAACAAGGATGCCACAATTACAAGCAGCAGAAAAATTTGAATTTCTTCAAATTCAAGTCACAGAGCATTCAAATTCAAGTCACAAAAATATTAGGAATGCAAATAAAAAATTTTAAAGCAACAAAGCATATACCCATAACAAAACCAAGAAGGTAAGGCACTGTGATATGAAGTTCATTGGGCATAGCCTCCAGGAGAGGGAACAAAGGTAGCAGCTGTGACCTGCCAAATGAACTTGCTAAAACAAATAATTGAGTACATTAGTTACTAGCAGTAATTTGGCCAACCAGAAGGGCAACCATAAATGTCCTCTAAATGACAATGAAATGCTTAGGTGTCGTTTGGTAACACTTACGTTTTCAGTTTTCTGTTTATATTTACAAAAATTTTAAACACAAATAAAAACTTGTTTGGTAAATTTTTCATTTATAAATCCGTGGTCTCAGTTTATAAATTTGGCCAAAAAATGTAAACTCAAAAATTATGTTTCCGGTTTTAGTTTTGAGTTTTTTTTTTTTTTACCACCCAATACTAGCCACCACCCGCTACCCATTTTTCACCACCGTCTTCCACCACCACCACCACCCACCTCCCACCACCACCACCTGCCACCCACCTACCACCGCCACCCAGCTACCAGTTACTAGCTACTAGCCACCACCACCCACCTACCTGCCACCCACTCGCCACCACCACCCACCCTTCGCCGCCACCACCACCATTCACCTCCCACCTGCCATCCACCCGCCACCACCCACTACCTGCCACTACCATCCACTGCTCGCCACTACCACCCGCCACCGCCACTCACCACCCACCTGCCACCATTATCCATCACCCGCCACCACCAGCCACCCACTACCACCAGCCACCAGCCACCTACCCGCCACCACCAGCCACCCGCCAGCTGTCATCCATCTACCGGTTCCACCCACCACCCGCTACCCGCCACCGCCACCCACCCACCCACCACTACCACCCGCCATTCCCCACCCACCTGCCGCCACCACCCACCACCCACCACCCGCCACCACCACCACCCACTCGCTACCACCTACCACCCGCCACCGTCACCCACTCACTCACCATCACCACTCGCCATCCACCCGCCACCACCCACCATCACCCACCATCCGCCACCCACCTGCCACCACCATCGTCACCCACCCACCCACCATCACCCGTCACCACCTGCCATCCGCCACTCACCTGCCACCACCACCCACCACCGCCACCATCGCCCACTCGTTACCACCCACCACTTGCCACCACCACCACCCACCCGCCACCACCCACCACCACCCACTACCCACTACCCACCGTCACCACTTTCCACCACCATCTTCCACCACCACTTGTCATTTCTCATTCTTTTTTATATTTTTAAAATTTTTTAAACATTTTGTCAATTACCAAACGCGTTTGTAGTTTATGTTTTTCTAAAAATAAACAAAAACCAATTTATAAAATTTTTGTAAATATAAACTGAAAACGTAAACGTTACCAAACAGACCCTTAAATTCTCTATCTAAAAGCTTACCTGGATTGGCTAATATTACTACCAGGTTAATGGTTAGATTACGAGTTGCGACAGCAAGTGCTAGGCATCTCCCAAAGGAATCGCTCACCAGATAAATTGGCTTATTTGGAAATGAAGCATGTTTGAGCCTTACAATTTCTTCCACAAATTTCACCAAGTCTACATGCAATTAAATGTAAATTTTAATTAATTTGTAGAGGATTTGAAAAAATTGTGGACAAAGGCATACAAGATACACAAACAAACTCACTATACAAGAAAATAATAAGAATAATAAAAGAACGAAATTAACTTGCAACATTATTTAAATATATCAGCAGCACAAATGAACTATCATAAGCAGCACTACAACACAAAGAAATACTTATAAAGATATCGACAAGTTACAGAAGTTTAAGACATTCAAATGGTGTTCGATCATAAACAGGAATATGCAGGCACCAAACTTCGAAAGCTCTGTATTCAAAGCAATCCCATATTAGAATTAGGGTTAAAAATAATCAAAAAGTACCAAACTATACATGAATTTCCATCATCATAGTATTACTCAAATAGAACAATGCAATTATAAGGCAAGAAATTTCTTTGACCAGCATATATGTAGATTCTATCACAACGGACCTAAGAAAAATGAAACAGAATAAATTAAGAACTTCTATTGCAATACAAGCATAGTTTCGCCCCCTTAACGCCCTTTTATCTTGATTTTTTATTGTTGACACTAACTGCTTTACCAAGATCTAGATTGCACCAATTGAGATCATGCAAGTCAAAAAATTCGAGCCTCTATTGTTTCTTCCCTGCCCACACCCTATTTTGTATTTATTCCACTTCTTACTCTTTTTTCCTCCTTGTTAAACCATAGTTATCAACCATTATTCTCACAGATCCTAAAGACATCTAGAGTAACTTATTTTCCTGGCCATTACATTTCTAACTAGTACAAATTCATTTACCAAACTCATTGAAAAAGAAACATTGCAGTATTTTGCAAGCACTAAATTATATCATGCTGTAGCTCAAGACACTCCCTTAGGTAGACTTCAGATCTTTTTTTCTTAATTTAAAAAAAGAAAAAAAAAGAAAAAAAAAGAGGAGAACAAAAATGGAGAGATGGAGACAGAGAGGGAAAGGTAAAGAATTAGAAAACTCCAGTGCTCAAAGGAAAAATGTCCATATCTTCCAATAACAGATTTGACATTTGAAATATAGGCAAGGGCAACTTTCAATGATTAGAGACACTGAGAAATAAAGGTAGTTCACATCCCATACCAAAATACACAAAAGGAAAAATTCAGTCCCTGTGAAGATCCATAATTACTCCCCCATCACATGATGTTCAATTTAGTTCATCTCATCAAATTAAATTGTCAGCATTAATAACAATATAGATGGTAGTCATCGTCAACCCACAAGAAAGGAATACAAAATTCATAGGAATATCAGTTAGTACCCCCAAAAAAATTATAATTACAGTATTTTGAATGCTAGGCTATGGGTATGACAATGTGAGAGTGAAAGATTGTGGTCAAAGACTAGTGATCTTGGAAAGATAAAATCTAAAGCTCTGTTTTTCCATAACAATGGTATATAACCCTAAATTATTTCGTCAAACATCTTGTGAGCAATACATAAGTGATCAACAAAATGAAAAATAGATGAGAGAGAATGTTCACATGTTATAAATGTTCACATCACTACATGTTGTGAATAAGAATGTATTGTCAATTAAAAATATAATTAACATTATTTTGATGTGTTGTCAATTAAAAATAAGAAAGTTCACATGTTATGAACGTTCACATCACTATATTAGATGAGAGAGAATTTTTTGGAAAGATGTTGTGAACTTCACATCAGATGAGAGAGAATGTTCACATTATTTTTAATGTGTTGTCAATTAAAAATATATTCACATCAGATGAGAGAAAATGTTCACATTATTTTTAATGTGTTACCAATTAAAAATATATTCACATTATATAATAATATAAAATAATAACATCAACATTATCTCCTCCCCCAACATTAAATATCAATATTAAATATAAGAGCATAAGAGTCTTAAGAAAATAATGTAAATCAAGAAAAATGACTTTATGGAATAAAAGTATAAATACATAGGACTAAGTAGGTTAAAAAAATTCCTTCATAGACTTTTGTGTTAAAACACTTCTAAATGAGATTTATCAATAAAAAGCCCTTACTTTAATGATTCGAATTATTTTATATAGTTTGCTTAGAAGATCATCTATGTTAGAGATCAAATTAATCAAATATCGATAATCACTTCATCGGATTACATTTGCTTAAAAAATAGATGATCTACTTCAAAATCATACTTTTTTATTAGTTATTTTTCAAACAAATGTGATAAGATCAAATGACTTCTAATATCCAATCAATTTAATTTTTTTTGGCACGGATAATCATGAGCTCAACAAGTTTTACAAAATAAACAATTCAAATTATTGATGTTAGCATATCACCCTTGCTATGCTCGGGATTGAATTTAAAAAACTATTTACGATTATGTCAAACATATTTTTAAATTGTTAGTATAAAATATACGTCATTTTAAAAGCAAATGTTGACATTGTATAATTAAAGTAATAAAAATAAGAATTTATAACATTTGTTCAAAATTTACTGAATAAAGAAAACAAAGTATAACTACAATCTAAATTGTTATGAGTCTTCCATCAACATTCCACAACCATTTTAAAAAATAAATAAATACAGTGAGTTAAAAAACGCAATTACAAAATACAATGTAATCATCATCATCAATGGTGGGTATTTTATGTGAACCTAATGAATACAATCCAATTTTTTTTTTTTCCAAAAAAGATAAATTCAAAATATAATTACCGTATTAAAAATTAAATTACGTTCAATCACAATCACAAAATACAATCTAATCATCATTAATAGTGGGTACTTTATGCGAGCCTAATGAATGCAATCTAATTTTTTTTTATTTTTTTTGTCAAAAAGCATATATTAAAACTACAATCACCATGTGATTGTATTCAAAAAACATGAAGACACTATTTTTTTTTTTTTTCAAAAAACACAGATTAAATGGAATGTAAAAAATCACAATCATTTAAAAAAATAAAATCACCGTCAGATCAAAATTGAATGCAAAAAGCCACAATCACATTTTTTTTCATAAAAAATAAAAATAAATAAAAACAATAAAGTCAATTGGTCATTAAAAAATACAATTATGTTTTTTTTTTCAAAAAACATAATGAGTTAAAAACTCAATCACGAATTAAGTTAATTAATAGTTAAAATGCATAATGAATCAAATGAGTTAAAAAATCCAATTACAAAATGTAATCTAATCATCATCATCAATACTATGCACTTTATGTGAACATAATGAATACAATCTATTTTTTTTTTAATTTAAAAAAACATAGATTAAAAATACAATGACCGTATTAAAAAATAAATTAAGTCCAATCACACTCACAAAATACAGTCCAATCATCATCAATAGTTAATACTTTATGTAAACCTAATGAATACAATCATTCCTAATCATCACTAGTTAATACTTTATGTAAACCTAATGAATATAATCATTCTTAATCAATTTAAAAATATAATCACCATATTAAAAAATAAATGATTTACTTATAGATTTTGAAATGTTTTCCTTCCAAGATTCTGTCTTAATCTCTCTCCTAAACTGCTGCGTAGGTTGCTGTCGTTGTGTAAGGATTAGGCTGCTGTGATAGGTTTAGGTTTAGGCTGCTGCATTAGGTTTAGGTTGCTGCATTAGGTTTAGGTTATTCTCTCTCTCCCAAAGGTTTAGGCTACTACGTTAGGCTTAGGTTATTCTCTCTCTTCCAAAGTTTAGGCTGCTATGATAGGAGTGATGAGATTTAGGTTAATATCTATATATTATTTATATCAAAGGGCGGGAAAGTTCTTTTTTTTTTTCTTTCTTTTTTTTTTTAAATCAAAAAATTAAGAAATTATGATTGAAATAATAGAGCTCCCACAAGGTTTGTGAGTTAAAAAGACTATTTTCCTTATATAATAGATAAGTACTAAATGGACCCACAATAGACTGAACTAGACGATCTTGACCAACTGGAGACAATTAAGTCCCATGTATTATAAACTTTATATGTTAAGAACACATTTGTTTGGGAGTGCAGCAATATTGGGAGTTGGTTTGTTTAGTTTGGCTGTTTTGGAGTTGGTGTTTGGGTTCGGTTTGTGTGGGTTGATGTTGTGGGAAATCTTGTATTTTGTTTTATAGTTAAGTTCTTCTTAACTTATTTGTTTAAAAAAAAAAAAAATCGTGAGGCCAAGGGTTGGTTGTATGGATGCGAGTAGCAGTAGTAGGGGTCTTTGGACTTTCCGAATCTCTCTCGATGCATTTCATCTAATTGTACCTTTAATTTCATGCTGTTAATGAAATTTTTCTTTGCCGAGGAAAAAAAAAAAGAACACATTTGTTTGGGATATTGAGAAGGGGATTGAAAGTGGAGTGAATATGTGGGGTTCATTGGATTTTTGATTCGATATTTGAGTATGGGATAAGAAGAATAGGATTGGGGATGAAAAAAATTTAGGAATTGTAGTATTATAACGATTATACCTCTTCAGATAATTGTTATTCTTGAAGGGGAAAAAATATTAAAATATTTTTATTTCATCACAATCAAAAATATTTTATTCCTTCCATCTAATGATTTATTCAATTTATTATCTCATGACATAACTTATTCCTTATAATTTTATCTATAATCATATCGTATTTTTAATTATTCTTCTCATCTAATTCCTTAATGTAACCTATATCTCACAATCTTATTAATAATCCATCGTATTTAACCACGGAAAAAATAATTCCACAATAAAATATAATCTAAAGAAGCCATTGTGTGACATGTTTATGGACAAATACAAGGACCAATTAATGACATACCTACCCTCTAAACCAACTCACAGCTTTTCCACTATATAAAGGCTCAAGAGCCAAGTATTTTTCTCTAACTCTTGCCTTCAGTTCTATCATCCATTGTTTGATAATACTTTGGGTTTGTTCGTGGGGAGGGTGATTGTTGAGATGGGTCTAACAGGTAGGTTGGTAAGGCAAGTAGAGATCAAGTCTGATGGTGATGTGTTCCATGAACTCTTTAGAGACAAACCACACCATATCTCCACCATGTCCCCTGGTAACATACATGGCGTTGATTTGCATGAAGGTGATTGGGGACATGTTGGCTCTGTCATTTCTTGGAACTATACTCATGGTAAGCCTTCACCAACACCAATTAACCCTAATTTAATACCTTTCTTTTTGTCTGTCTTTTTTTTTTTTCTTTTTTTTCTTATACCAAAGATAAGTGGAAACTTACAATTACGATTTTTATAAATTGTTGCTAAAATTTACAATAAATGACATTTTCTGTGACGAATTTTTTAAATTATTGTTAAAAGTTGAAAATTAGTGATTTTTTTGTGATGATTTTTTAAATTGTCGCTAAAACTTATAATTAGTGATATTTTTGTGACAATTTTTAAATTATCACTAAAAATTAATAATTAGTAACGTTTTTTAATAATATTTGGTAAAAAAACGTCATCAATTATCATAGAATCTATTGAGTAATAATTTTACTTATTAGAACCTACATGAAAATAGATAAAAACGAATTTGTGGTCCATAATAAAGTTCAGGTCCTGGTCTCTAAGTACCCCATTTCATAATCTACTGATCGGTAGGTTTAGGCCTCGTTTGACAACCTTCAGTTTTAATCAAAAAGTCACTATAATTTGCCACATCACCCTCTATTTTTCTGTAGATCTTTTCAAAAAAAGTTTAAAAATTACTAAAGTAACTTGTTTCTAAAGGAGGCTTTAATATGCTCGGTGATGAATGGATTTAACTGCGATGGTCGAAATTAGGTTAGACTCAACCGACTCTAAAGGCCAGCCCAATCATTGATGGGGAATGAAACTTAGGTTGTGTTTGATTGGAGGAGTTGATGTAGGAAATGAAAAGAGAAAAAGAAATAAAAAGAAGATGATAAAATTGATAAGATTTAAATTTCCAGTATAGATAAAGTCTGATGGTGATTTGTTCCGTGAACTGTTTAGATACAAACCACACCATATCTCCACCATGTCCCCTGGTGACATGGTGTTGATTTACATGAAGGTGATTGGGGACATGTTGGCACTGTCATCTCTTCGAACTATAATGAAAAAAATGAATTTATATATGAACCAGCATTTTGTGTTCTTATAGACCATGATCTTGTGAATCTAATGGTGTACTCATCATCTCTCGTATACAATCTCATTCTTAGGTGTCAATCATATAATTCTTACTTAAGTTTTAAATATCAGTTGTTTTGTATTGTAACATCAGTTACATATTAAGATTTTGGAATTTTAATATTGTTATTTATATATAGGTTAATAATGTTTGTTAATGATTGATTTATGAGCAGATCAATTCATATCCCGATAGTTATTTAAAATCGTGTTGTAGAAATATATATGTTGTTTTATTGATCATTTAAAAAAAAAAATTCAATTACTCATATTCACACAAATTGCTA
Source organism: Camellia granthamiana (assembly GCA_036172215.1). Lineage (NCBI taxonomy): Eukaryota > Viridiplantae > Streptophyta > Magnoliopsida > Ericales > Theaceae > Camellia > Camellia granthamiana. The sequence continues at coordinate 22,098 of JAXFYN010001297.1, read as the reverse complement.
ATAATACAAAGCGATTATTAAAAATAAAAAAATAAAAATAAAAAACCTCACATTTAGGTCTTGTTTGGTAATTTATTGTTTTAGCCTAAAAGTCAAAAATGCACTAAAAAAATTAAAAAACAAACAATCTATATCAAAAAATAAAATATTCTATTTTTTTTTCTATTTTTTGCACATCTTTTCGTACAAAAGTAAAAAATCATTCCAAATATATTAATTTTTTTAATCTCATGTTTTAACCAAAAACTTAAAAAATTAAAAAAATAATTTGTTTCCAAACGACACCTTAATCTATTTCTTGAACCGGGTAAATTTTTGGATGATGGTGTAGATGGGAAAAAGAAGGTTGCTAAGGAGGTTGTCGAAGCAATAGATGAGGAAAACAAGTCAGTGACCTTCAAGGTTATTGATGGAGATCTCACAGAGCTGTACAAGGCATTCAAAGGCACTGTCCATGTCGATACGAAGGGCGAAAACAACTTGGTGACTTGGACTCTTGAGTATGAGAAGAAGAGTGAGAATGTTGAAGATCCAAATACGTTGATGGATTTCCTCATCAATGTCACCAAAGATATTGAGACTCACCATCTCAAGTAATAGACACCTTCGGGTGTATGTGTGTCAAATGTCAATTTTATCATCTAATAATTGCAGTGTGGTCAAGCTTCTAAGTAAGTGTGTAAGATAAAATAAATAAATAAGTACATAAATAAGTCAACTCTTTTCTCTAATAGCTTAAGTTGCAGAGGGTATTATCAATATCGTGTATTTAGTTCCAATATTTATTAGCCAAATATACACGAGTATGGGACAAGCATAAGTTAGAATGCCCTCTTTAATAACTTAAGCTTTTAGATGAATTGACTGTTAACAATTTACATATATAATCTATTTCGTAGCTACTTTTGTATCAGTTAATATTGCAATTTATTTGTTAATTTTCATGGTGATGAAGTTTTTATTAGTAGAATTCTCTCTATCTCTCTTTGTTAATCTCTCATACAAAAATATACATACATATGTGTATTTGCAAAAAAAGTTTCTTTTTTTTATCGGTAAAAATCAATTATTAATTATTAAATTATCTCTTAATAAGAGTTGAACTCTCAACTTTTCATTTACAAGTATCTAACTGTTGTTTTCATGTCACTAGGTCACAAAGTCATATATTTCATTAAACATATTGAAAATGCATTCTTACCATCTTTAATTATTTCTCTTGAAACCAAACATGATATATTAAATTTGATTTTTTTCACACACTTTGAATGTATGTCAACAAAAAAACAAAATTTTATTGATACAAAATAGAAGCCCACAACTTTGAATGGGATCAATAAACTTTTTATTGGGGTGTAAACCAATTGATTGTTTGAGTTAGCATAATTATTGAGAACTCATTAAATAATTCTATAATTGTGTTGTTTGCGCATAATCTATTTACCTAATAGATGACATAACAGTTTTTTTTTTTTTTAATTATAAAAAATAAAAAATAATAAAAAAAAAAACAAAAAGAAAAGAAAGTTGAGTGGAAATAGGGATGTCAATTTGAACCCAACTCGACGGGGACCGGACCCCCGACTCCAGTTAGAACGGGTTTTTCCCGAAAATTATCCTCATAGGGCCAGGAATGGTATTAAAAAATAAAATCCCCGATGATTTTTGGGCCGGGGACGGTGATAGGTAACCTAATATCTATCACAAGTTCTCAACTCTCTTTCTCTCTCTCTCTTTCGTTCTTCTCCCTCTACTCTCTGTGAGAGAGATGAATGAGCACGAGCACCTTCCAGATCTAAGCCGAGACAGAGAAGTCTAGAGACAGATCGCCGATAGAGAGCTCCTTCCAGATCTGAGCCGATGAACATTTCTGAGCACCATCGTCAGCCGCTGATCGCACCACCGTCACCGACACCACTACCTCTCTCTCTCTCTCTCTCTCTCTCTCTCTCTCTCTCTCTCTCTCTCTCTCTCTCTCTCTCTCTCTCTCTCACCTCTGTTTGCTACCTTATCTCCAGATCTACCGCCATTGTTCTCTCATTGATCGCCCTCTAGACCTTTCTCACTGTTCTTCCGATCTGAGATAATATATATACACTGGTTCTCAAGATCTTCACTATATCAACATCATTGATATAGATATAGATATATTTTGTTGTTGTTGATGTTGATAATGATCATCATTGATGATGATTTTGTGTTGTTGTTGTTGATGATGATGAGATAGCTACTATTTTGCTTTCTTTTCTTTTTTTTTTTGGTCGGGGAATATTCGGGGTCTTGGAAACCCAATCCCCGTTAGGGGGTGGGGGGTGGGGGTGGGGGGCGGGGGCGAGGGCGGGGGCGGGAGCGGAGGCGGTGATAGGTTTCCCGTCGGGGAACGAGACCGAGGAAATTTTCACCATTGGGGATCGAGAACGGGAAATGTGATCCTGGCTCTGCCCCACCCATTGCCATTCCACCTTGGAAACCATATGCTACTATGTAGAGCTCACAAGTGAAATCCGTTCTTCTTTGTGGATGAATTTTGTAAAACTAATTTTATTCCTAATTCAATGAAATCATATGAAGCACGGGTACAAGTACTGGAGTACTGGTACGATACGGTAAAATATAAAAAGTAGGATACGGGTACGGGTACGGGTACGGATACGACTTGATACGTTTGTAAAAAAATATTAATTTTTCATTTAAAGTAATACAAAAATTAATAAAATGGTTTAATTTGTTAAGATCTAACCTATAATTAACATTTAATACCAAATGTAAAGGTATAAATCAAAATTAAATATCAATATATAAAATAATTTACAAACCATAGTTTAATTTTAAAAGTGTAAAACTAAAAATAAAAAAGAAATCTAGTGAAATGAGTGTTATCTTTATAGTAGAAGAAAATATTGTTTCAACTGAGGTATGGTATGACTTAGGTATGTACTAGGTATGTTTGGGTATTCCAAAAATCGAGAAGAAAAAATTTGAGTACTTGTTTTATGTATCCAGTATGTATGCAGAAGTACCATATGAGGTACCATACACCGATAAGTACTCGATATAAGTACGATATGTTTTTCGAAGTACCCATGCTTCATAAATGAAATCCATTGAAATAATACAAAGTGAAATATAAATTTTAAAGGGCTAATTGTTTTTTAGTTATCAAATGATAGGGTTTGTATCATATGTACTTTATAATTATTAAAAGAAAAAAAAGAATAGTATAATTTCATACTTTTTGAATTATAACTTAAAAAAGTAAATAAATTAGTCATTACTAAATACGAAAAAAATCATAACCAAATATCTCAAAATAATGTCATAACTAAAGAATAAAATTTGTCATAAAGAAAATGATATAACTAAGAGTACATATGATACGAAAGTGTGTATAATAAAATTCTCCATCATTTTGATCCCAAATAATTAAATTGTTTCAATTTAAATTTCAATGTATAGAAAATGTTTTGATTTGGTCTCCAAATCTAACTTCTTTGCAGATATGTATTTAAGTCCGTCGTAAATAAAAAAATACACTTAAAAATTTTAATATTTTAATTCCCAAACTAATAGATAGGTGTGAATAATTTATTTTAAAATTGGATTAACGCCTTGTTTGGAAACTTTGTTTTTTTGTCAAAAATTCAAAAAGTCACTATAAGTTATCACATCACTCTCTTTACTTTTTTATATATATATATATTTTTTTAAAAATTAAAAAATTACTAAAATAACATATTTTCAAACGAGACCTAAGTGTTCTTTTAGGACAGGGGGTCATTGTTGTGCCCCCTCCCTGCTGTATTCCTGCTGTGAGGTAAAACGGTACAATTTCACCACTTTTTTTCTTTTTCTTTTTTTTTCATCATGTTGTCACTATGTTTTTTTGGCATGATAAATTACACTTTACCCTAAACCCTAAATTCTAAAATAAAAAAAAATAAATAAGTTTTAAGAATTAAACATAAACCCTAAACTCTAAACCCTAAAATAAAAAGATGAATTTTAAAAATTAAATCCAAAATCCTAAACTCTAAACTCTAAAATAAAAAAATAAATAAATTTTAAGAATTAAACCCTAAACCCTAAAATAAAATAAAAATTAAAAATTAAACCTAAACCCTAAACCCTAAACCCTAAAATTAAAAAAAAAATTAAGAATTAAACCTTAAACCCTAAATCCTAAACCCTAAACCCTAAAATAAGAAAAAATAAATTTTAAGAATTAAACCCTAAACCCTAAAATAAAAAAAATAAAAAAAAATTTAAGAATTAAATCCTAAACCCTAAACCTTAAAATAAAATAAAATAAAAAAATTTATACCTAAACCCTAAAATTAAAAAAAAAATTAAGAATTAAATTTTAAACCCTAAACTCTAAACTCTAAAATAAAAAACATAAATTTTAAAAGAAAAAAAAAAAAAAAAGATTAAACTGTACTGTTTTACAACATAGCAAAAACACAGCAAGGAGGGGGCACAACCGTTGTTGTGACCCCGCTCCCACTCTTTTAGTCCCTAGAGTATATATGTGTCATTTTACCCTTTCTATAAATGAAGTTTACAGACTGATACCAATAGAGTTATTCCTTTCATCAATAGGTCAATATCAAGTATCAATAATTTATTAGAAAAGTGATAGAGAGCTCTGACATTAGAGTTCTAATATGAGCTCTAGTGAGGTGTCAAATAAAAAATAAAAAATAAAAATCTAAACATCACATCTACATGTGGGACTTACCATTAGAACTTTATTAAAGTTCTCAAATTAAAATCCCCAAATATTATTGAATTTATTAATGCACGTCATATCAATTTGTAAGAAATAAAATTATATTAAAAAAAATTATTTATATAGTATTTTTTTCTTAATGGACGACACCTTTCTATACTTGTGAAAATATGCTAAATATATCTCACATATTTGGGTCCTTAAAGGAAAAAATTGAATGTACTTACACTCTGTTTGGCTTGTAGAGTGAAAATGAAGAAGAAAAAATAGTGGTCTTTTATTTAGATGAGAAAAAAATTGTATTTTTTCCACTATCATGTTTTGATAAGTGAAAGAGCAAATTATGTGCTATAAAGATATAAATTCTTTTTATTTTAATAGACAATATCAATATTATAGGGATTGGATTCTCAAGTTGACTTAAGAGAACATTTGGACTTTGTAGGCCCATTCTTAGGCAAATCTTGATAATCCAAGCTAATAACTTTTTAAGATTCATTGAGTTAAATATTCACACAAAAAATTAAGTTGATTATAAATTGTAATCACATTTGTTTTAAAAAGATAGACAACAATTATAATTTTAAGAGTAGTCATACATTTTTATAATACGAATGTAATATATAGCTCCTAATATTTGATTATCTTAATTTTTTTTATATATATATTCTACTCAACAAGCATAAATAAATTTTGTGTGTGTTTTGAGCTAAAATATTTTAAAATATCATAAAATCTCAAAACAGTAAAATAATATTTTTTTCAAAAAGTAAGTAATCGAAATTTCATTATATAAACATCCATAATTTGACTTACAATGCTAATCTAATACTAATAATCTCCCCGCTAAATTTCATTATATTAATAACTTCATCAAACTTAATTTGGCAAACAATGTGGATCCAACGTGTTTGGCTACAAAAAAAGAGTGAGATACTCGCTGGTTTTTCTTTACCGTCGCCGGTCTTGTGTCGCCGGCGTTGTTGCTTTTGTGGAGGTTCTATAGCAGAGCGTGTAAGCCACGGCTTGTTGTATGCGTGAGTTCAATATTTTGGGTGCAGAGCTGGTGTCATAGTCGTGGTGCAACAGGCCACGGCTTATGAAAGTTGCTCTCAATTTGTTTAAAATTACCGCCGTTTTTGTCGCCCATGGTTTTCCAAAACCATATGTGGATTGGTTTCTGTTTGGAGGTCACGTGTGGAACTTCTGCTGCAAGTGCATCACGTGGAGAGTTGGATTTAGATGGGGATGGTGACGTGTTGTGTACTCCTGTGTTGGGAAGAGGGGCTCACGTGGAAATTGCAACTTTTTGAGGCAAACAAGTTGAGGTATGATTTGTTCGTATGTGGTGGGGCTACCCAATGGATTTTTATATTTATATTTTATATAAATATATTGATAGATTGGGGATTCTGTATTTTGTTGAAGAATGTTTGGTGGGATTTTATTTGAGCAGACTTGGGCCCACGTACTTTATTCTATGGGGCACATGGTGCAAGAGGAATGCTGCCCTACAGGTTTTAATTTATGGGCTAAGTGATTTTGGCTAATGGGCGCTCCAAGTGAGCTTCTGTGGACTGAATTGTGGCCCACAATGTTGTATTTTTTGTTGCCAAACCGTGGGCTATTTGATTTCGGTGGGCTTGCTTGTCTCACTCGTGCTGTTTGTGTGGTACTTACATTAGTGGCCTATTTTTTGGACTTCAAATATATTTTTAAGTGGGCCCACCAATGAGGTTTTTTTTGAGATTTTTGCTTGTTGAGCCACTTAGCGGTGTACATTGGTTATTGTCTATTTATTCATGATTGTTGATTGCGTGATCCTCACGTGACTCTATATGACGCTGGTCTTGTGCCATTTCCACCAAGGGTGATTGAGAAGTCACTGTGTTGAGGAGTTGTTGTTCGATGATTGGCTAATTTAGGGACTGGGAGATGGGTGGTTATCGATTTATTCCTGTTGCCCCTGTTTTCATGTGATCTATCTTGACTGGTCTTTAAGCTGCTCCTGACATAGAGTGTTGAGGACACTGCCATGGGGTTTGAGTCTTTGTGATCAGCGAAGGATCAGATTGGGGGATGTGGTGATTGCTCTCATGATGGTGATAGGCCATGATTGTGTGTGCTACTAGTGGCTGTTGGTGTTCTGTTTGTGTTGCGTGTTTCGGCAGCTTCACACTGTTTATATGGACTCACTTTGTATACTTGCCCATATATTTTCCCCAAGTTTTCATCTACTATCTTTGATGGTAGGGGATACTTGGGGACAAAAAAGGATATATGTGCAATTTTGAGTTTTATTTTTGTGTTCTTTTGTTGGGTACACTGCAATTGCGGGAATTGTTTACTTAGTTCTTTTTGTTTTATTTGTATTAGTTGTCCCCTTTCTTTGGGGGCAAAGTGAGCTTTGTTGTATTACTTGGGATATGCCCCTTGTAAATGTGTAAACTTTGTCTTTAATTTATGACTTACCTACCCAAAAAAAATTTGGCAAACAAACAGGAAGACCTAATTTGAATGGAAAATTATACGCATCTTTGGTTACGACTTTTGTCATCTTTAGTTATGAGTTATTGTGATATTAATTATGATTTATTATGATATTGATTATCACATTATTTTGATTATGATTCTAGAGCTACTTGGTTATTCCTTATGTTGTGTTTGATTATACGTTTTATTTATTTATTTATTTTTTTAAGTTAGAGGAAATATCATTTTGCCCCCCTAAACTATTACTCACAAATCAATTCAACCCTTATACTTTCAATTATATCAATTTTACACCTAAACTATTGAATTTTGGATTAATTTTACCCCGTTGTCAGTTGCCGTCTAAAATCAGACAAAATTTACTGACGTGGTATTAAATTTCATTTGAAACTTTATTTTACCCTCAAACCATATCTCGAAAATCAATTAGACCCCAAATATAAAAAATTTAAAATTTTAATTTTAATTAATATTTTTTCTCAAAAATGAAAAATTATATTTTAAATAATATACTTTGTAAAAAAATTCTCATTTAGAATTGTCTTTTTAAATCTTAAATTATGTTGAGTCAATCCTAGATATAAACTAATTGACTAGAAAATTTCTTGACTACTCTATATGCTTGCGTGCACGCAATTGTAAGTAACTTATTCTCTAAATTAATTTTAATAGAATTGATCAAGTAACAGTAATTTCAAAGTCGAGTGGGTAAAAATTTAGACCACGCTTATTATGAAAGTAACATATTTTTTTGACATTTGAAAAATTATATTGAATATGTCGAGATTTACCTACAAAATCGAGATAAGTACATACTCAATCGTATCATTGAATGAATGATAATTTAACTTAAAAGTTAGCAATTACTCTCTCAAGGATACTCAACCGGATTAATACTAGAATAATTTAGATGAAAAATTATATTTAAATATTTAAATTTATTTTTTTCTATGTTAGGCATATAATTGAATTTTTAGGGATAATTTGGGATAAAATGATATTTTAAATAAAATTGTTGCTACATCAGCAAGTGCCATCTAATTAAAGACGACAACTGAAGCTAGAGGTGAAATTAATCCAAAATTATATTATTTAAATGTAAAATTGTTATCATTGAAAATATAAGAGTTGAATTTTTTTTTTTTTTGAATAATAATTTAAAGAGTAAAATGATATTTTTCTCTTTTAATCACTCCCATAAAATTGAATTGTAATATTTATAGTAATTAAATTTACAAATATTAACAATTTATATATATAGTACTTATCCAATTTCAATTCATATAATATAAAGTCACATCACATCACATGGCATCTAATGTATTTTACGGTTGGTTTGGGAAGTGGGTTAGCTTTTTGATTTTTTTGACTATTTTAGTCTAGGCTAAAAAGCTTGGTTTGGGAAGGGCTTTTGACTTTTTTGACTTTTTTTTATAAGAGAAGAGTGTAATGATTATGAATTGAATGTGATGTTTTGTTTGTTGTGGCTAAAATAGCCTATTTTATCTTTTGTGACTATTTTAATCACAAACCATCTTCCCAAACGGTACTTTGAGAAATACTAAATAAATTAATTTTTTACTTGTTACAAATATATATATATATATAATAAAAAATTAATATAATTTGAATAAATAAAAAAATTAATAAATCGACTTATAAACCACTTTTAAGAAAAAGAAGTCAACCTAACCATACTCATGAAGAAGAAGTTATTTCGTGATCTAAGAACATTATTACTTAATACCGTACAAATCATAACAATTATCATGTTATTTCTATATCGGTTTTGATTTGTGGCACTAAATTGGGGGCACTAATGCCCCAAATTTTCATATAAAGCCAAAAAAAAAAAAAAAACAAAACAGTTACCCAAAATGGGAATTAGGGGCATTAGGGGCACCTTTTTTAGTGCCACAAAACATTTTCCTTTCTATATAAGAGAAAAAATAGTGAAATCCACTATTTTAATTAACAAAACACATATTAAGGTCTCGTTTGGTAACATCACTTTTTAGTTTAAAAATCAAAAATTCATTAAAAAAAATCAAAAAATCAACGATTTATACCAAAAAGTCAAAAAATTTCTTTTTTCTTTATTTTTTGTACATTTTTTCTTAAAAAATTAAAAAATTATCTCAAATATATTAATTTTTTTATATTATATTTTAGTTAAGAAATTAAAAAGTTACTAAAAAAACAAGTATGTTTCTAAACTAGAAGCACCATTGTTTGGGAACTTGGGTCCCAAATTTTTTTCTCATTTTTTTCACTAGAAGACAAAAGTTTTGCAAAACAAAAAAAAAAACACATCCAAACAAAATATCACATCCAACCTCATAATCATTTCACTTTTTCTCTCACAAACATCATATCCAACCACAAAAAAACCCAACTATCTTCCCAAACACTAAAATTTTTTTATCCAATAATATCCTACAACTAAAAAAACCTACATAAAAATCCACTTCCCAAACACCCACATTATATCTGACAATATCCAAAGCGAATCACGACGGAATCAAGAAATCCATTTATATAAATCAAATCAATTAAGGGTTGGGATGTAAATTGGTTTTTTTGATTTTTTGATTTTTTAACTATTTTAATTTGGGTTGGAAAGTTTTGTTGAGGATGAGTTTTTTAAATTTTTGTAAGAAAAAAAATAAATAATTATAATTTAAATATATTTTGCCTTATTAATTTTGTAATTTATTTTGTTATTTTATGACTATTAATCCAAGATTGAGATGCAAAGGAAAGCTAAGCGGAGTTGGGCCCAGGCATATCTCCAAATGTTTGATTTGATTTGTCTTCGGTCATTATTGGACTAGATCCACTTTCCATAATTTAAATAATTAATTTTATAATTTGTTATTTATAAATATTTATATAAAAAAATTTATATTAATCCAATTGTTTTTTTAAAAAAAAAAACAATTTTTACATTTTTTTTTTCAAAATAAATGTAATTAAATTAAATGATTACCGTTATTGAATGAACATGAATTTTGGTAATGATTAATCTATATATGAAAGTTACAAAATTAACCGTTCACACCATCAAAATGAGGCATTTGATAGACTCACTGACTCAGAAACTAAATTTAAGAACAAAAAGAATAATTATTTAGTACAAGAGATTCCGTTAAATAAATATTTATAATAATCAACATCATAAATATCATAATTTACATACAATACACAAATCTAACCATTGGATCAAGATTCTGGCTTTAATATATTTTTTGATAAATTAGACTGACAGTGTTGAGTAGAATGGGGCAATAAATCAATTACTTGTTAAACGTAGAAGGTGCATGTACAAAATATAAAAGAAGTAAAGAAAATTACAAATCAATGATAACTGTAAAATATTTACAAATTCATAAAAATAAAAATAAAATTTTAATTTTAATTATTAAAATTAAAAAAATTTACCACTAATTTAAAATTATTTTTGAAAATATATACTAATTTACAATTTTTCTAAAGAAGAAACTAGGGTAGTAGGCAGGGCCGACTCATGGCCTGGGCCAATGGCTCAAGGCCCTATTTTGGAAGAGGCTCTAAATTCTTTTTTTCTTTTTCTTTTTTAACAAAGTCTAATATTAAAAAAAATTAAAAGCCCAACCACAAAAATAAAAATAAAAATCTTATGCCAACATCCAACCAAAATAACCTCTTTTTTTTTTCCTTTTTTTTTTTTTTTAAGGCCTCCAAAATTGAAGATTAAAAAAATAAAAAATAAAAAATAAAAAATAATACTCTCATTATCAAGAAACTCAATTTTTTTTTCTTTTTAAATTTTAATTTTTATCTTTGAATAAAGATACTTGTTGGCTTTTTGGCTTTTCGAAGGGTATTTTTGTAAATGCGAGCGTGCCAGCAATGATCAATTAGTCCTTACAGAAATTATAATTGCTAACCAATTATCAGACGATTGTGTTTTAGTTCTTTCAGCCTCAATGAAGAAGACTTTTACTGGTGGCTTGACTTAGGAGAAATTAAGAGAAACATCAGTTAATATGAAGAACAATCGAAATATTTCATTAAAATGAATACTTACAATAGTCCAAACTCAGCCTCGAAGAGGTTTACAGCAACAGTCTACTCGAATCTACTTGAAACTACTCCTATGAATCGAAGTGCAGTGCGGGTATTTAAAGTGCAGGTATTTAAAGAATAGGTATTTAAAGCGCAGGAATTTAAAGTACAGAAAATGTAAGACTGGAAAGGAAAATATGAAGTAAAGACTGGTTTGTATGATCTGAGTCTGGGGGTTTTTTTCTGGGGGCTTCCTTGCTATGTATACTCGTCAAGGATGACCTTCGAACTGCACTTCAAACTGTCGAACTGCTCCTCCATGATCGCTGATCATGCTGCCTTGGAAGTAGTTCCACTACGCCATCACTTGCAGTTGAACTTCCATCCTGTATTTGAATTCGAATATGAGTAACCGTTGGAGCCACGTCACCTTGCGTCTTTTACTGATCTAGTGCTACTCAGATCACGTGAGAACCAATATTCATCGCTACGTGTACGATCAGGATCGAAGACTTGAATCCTCTTCCCATAATACCCTTATTCTGCCACGTGTCGAATTTGTAACTGGCTTTTACAAAATATGTAGCCAAAATTACCCCCCGCACTAATATACCCAATACTTGGTGATATTAGTGGATCAAAAGCTTTTCCCGCGCTTTTGGAACGTGCATGGAGTCTGAATTCTGGAAACACAACCGTCACCTATTTGGTGATTATTTACATTAACTCTCCTTTAATTTGTCGAGTATCCCAATGCCTTAGCATTCGAACAGACTATGGCTAAACCGACTTCCCTTTCTATTGATCAAGCATACGAAGAGCCATTGAGTAATGCTGCTTCCTCTCGAAAGAACCTCCACGCATTCATTAGCTACTCTTACCCGCCTTTCTATATTCAGGTCATGGGAGCCTTTGCAAATTACCAACCTTTGGACTACGAACACATTGTCCTTAATCCTTCGATTCATCAAGTTGCAGATACAAATACAAGAAGTTCTTCCTCTAACTTCCCCTTGTACCTCAAACAAACTGCTCTCAAACCCTTGATTTGGCAAATTGCAAATATGGACTTGGGAAATTCTTCTTCACAAACCTCTGTATGGGATGAAGCCATAACTTCTTCATCTTCCGGGGCTTCTGGCTAGACAAGCTGGTCAAACCCTGAGACTTATGATTTGAGGGAACGAATCAACCATCATTTTGTTGAGTTCACTGACCCTTTGAAGTTTCCTTCCTATGCTCGAAGTTCAGTGGTTTACCCTTACGTGCCCATTGACCTTCGACGTAGTTTAGAAGAGAATCTGCTTGTGGCCTGGTATACATCTTCCATGCCTACAAAGATAATGCACACTACCAAGCACCCAGAAGAAGCACAAGGATACAGCCCTTCATTTTTAGCCAAGAAGGCGAAGATTTGTTCTTCTGACTGGCTCAATTACATTAATGCCTTTGTTCCTTCCGCTCCCATGCCATCTCCCATAATAGTAACATCCACACCTTCTTCTCCATCCTCTGAAACAGAAGCATCTATTCCTTCTCCTTCATCTTCTGAAGCAGAACCATCTACCCCTTCTCCTCCACCAATTCTTTTATGGACAGAGAAACTGAGGCTTGCCATTTCTATGGAAAAAGTCTTCCCACCTTACAAACCTCTACCTTTCCCTACTCTAACCGAGCAGAAAGAAGCTCAACTTCTGCTTGCAGCTTTCTCTCACTTGCCTTTCAATGTTCTTGAGGACGAAGTCCCTTTTGAGAACTTTCAGTGGGCTTGTGATATTCTGACTAGGGGCCATGTCCTTAATCCCCTTGCCCAAGCAGAACTCCATATGTTCCTGGACCAACTTCCAGTGCTCCTCTATTGGCATCGAAATTCCATGGTTACTACACAATCTTTGGATCAACTTTCGTCTCTGTGAATTCATGCCCAGTATGAAGCAGAGAACTTCATCGAAGAATTCGATGATTTTAAGAATAAAGATTCTGCATATTGGGATGACTTGGTCATAGACGAAGTCGAACAAAGATTGAGAGAGGAAGCTTTCGAAATAAAGGCTGAAGAGCTCTACTACGAAGTCAGAGCATATCAACTTACGCAGCCAACATTAGAAGAAATAGAAGATATAATAAAGAAAGAACAAAAATTCATTGATCATTGTTGGACAAAATTTCATGATCTTGTTATTTATTCGATTCCTTATTTTTATGAGCTTGAGTTTGTGCCCAGATAGGGTTGCTTGATGTAATTTGCTTTGGCTTTAATATAAACAGAATTCCTCACTTCTTGTTGTTTGATTCTGTTTCCATTTGCTTTTAAGAGCCAATTTAGAGCTTCGAATTGAACAAACTCATTCTTCGAATCTGGACTCAGTTGTTTTTTTAAATGAAACACTGAAAGGAACCAACATGTCTTTTCCCAATTTATGGAGTAAAGTTGACAATTCTGGCTGACATCGTCTAGAATTAGTGCTTCGAATACAACCTTATCCCTCAAACATAGACCCAATCAATTTCCAATAAGGATGTTGGGATGAATTCACCAATTTATGGATTATGACCGTCAGCTTTTGTTAATTCTTGTTCAGAATTGGTGTTTCGAATTTAACAATCCTTTCCCCTAAAGCCTGTTTTAATCATAACCAAAAATATAGTCATGGTTAATACTGACTAGTCTTGCAACAGTCCATACTTTCAACAATATGGAAATTGCCCTTGGGGTATACTGTTTTAACCGAATAATCAATTCTTTGTGTATATACAAATCAACTATTGGTTTAGATGTTTCGAATAGTAATTCTCATCCTTAAAGAATTCTAAGTTTTGCTTCGATGGCCGTTATTTTTATTAATAATCCTCACACAGGTCTCTAAACCCTTTGAAGTAGACCAATGCTCGAGCATTCTAGCATCTTTAAGCATGTAGTATGCTTCGAAGCCGGCTTCTGTATTTCGAAGCCGTTGTTGTTTGATTTTTGGCGCCAAAATTTGGCTTCGAAGCCAAATGCCCTACTTCGAAGCTAGTCTCAGTATCTGGGTTGTGTTTTTTTTTTTTCCCTCCAAAAGTATCAATATTGAAGGAAAACTCTTCGTATTCGTACTTTTAGTACTTAATGATTCACGCAATATATTTTTCAGACACAAAGGCTTTTAAGACCCTCTTGTTTCGTGTTCTGAAATCACTTGCTTCTTTTAACACACAAACCCTACCGATCCTTTAGTAACCCTCTCTTTCTCCATGGATCCTTCTTCGTTGAAAGTGCCCGCTGGCGACCGTATGAGCCCTACCATGGCTTTGAAAAAGTGCATCGATGAAGAAATCACCAAACTAACAACTGGTGGGTCGAGCGCTATAGATAGACGTCTCTTTGTTCCTCGTCACAGCAGCCAACAAGAGTATGTTCTAGGTCCCATCTTTCGGGAAGCTCCTGACCAGCTCCCAGCTTTATATCCTCGTTTGGAGGATCACTTTCTTCTCTACGAAGGAGAGCTTGACTGGAGCAATTGGAGATTGACCCGGCCTCATCGCTACTGGCCGACATTGAGAGCTGAATGGGAGGAATGGTATGACAGGGTCGTACCTGCGAGAGAAGACGACTTACAGGAGCTCTATATCCTTGACGCCCTTCGTCTTTCCAGGTTCATCATCCCTGAGGACCCCTTTTTAATTCCAGCTGCTTTATGTTTTTGGAATATGGCTTTTAATTTCTTCCAATTCCGATGTGGCATGATGGCTCCCACCATTCTCGATATTTGCCATCTTTTAGGGTTTTCCCCTCATGGTTCTCCTTTTACTCCCAACTATCCGGACCTCCCTGTCAAATTTTCCCTTCCAGCCTTAAATTCTTCTTATAGTGATTTTGTGAAGGCTGAAAATAAAAAGGACGGCCCTGTGAAAGACAGAGAACTCTTTTCCTTCATTTTATACTGGTTATACAAATTTCTTTTTTGCACATCGTCTCAGAGGATTATGCCTGAGTTCGCTCCCCTCGCGAAGGCACTTGTCTTGAAAAAACATATAGCTCTTGCTCCTTATCTTTTAGGCAATGTTTACAGAGCTTGTTCCCAATTTTGTGAAAGACCACTTGATGTTAACCAAGGAGGTCCCCTCTGGGTGCTCCAGCTCTGGCTCTTCGCCTATTTTACTGATCTGCATTCAAAATGCCTAAGATTCCTTGTCCAGGATCCTAGCACTTATGGGGAGAAGTATGCTAGGATTGTCCTTTATCCTGCTTCTTTTGCTTATTATTTTACTTTCTTTTATCAACTTCCTATTTCTCCGTCTGCCTCCTTCTTTTGTCCATTCGAAGCCAATAGAGGACCGTCCTGGTTGCAGACTTTTATGGCTGATAAAGAGTGCTCCATCTCACCTCGTAAAGATATATGGGCCTCTATACTGCTACCAAGGGAGTTGTTCATTGGCACCTTGAACCCTCGAGCCTATAAGTGCATTTCTGAGGTGTATTGCCCTTCCCAATTTGCCAGACAATTTGGGCTCACTCAAGGAATACCTGTTCTACTCTGCAGTCTCTCAAACATCCACCTTACTGCTAGAGATTTGAGGATATCCAAATCCAAGCTAGAGACGGCAATACTCAAACTGCTGAAGGAATTGAATGAATTTCAATTTGTCCCTTTCCTCCCGTCTGGCCTGGTTTTGAAAAGATTCCAGAACTGGTGGTCAGTCAATATGGAAGTGCGCTTATCCGCACACCCTCATGACTTGTTGATAGGGTTAGGAGTGCCTTCGAAGGCCAAGTCAGCAACGGCTGAGAATATTCCCCCTCTTCTTGAAGCTGCCACAACTACTCCTGCGGCTTCATCCCCTCCAGCTAGAGTTACTAGAGCTGCTTCGAAGAAGGGTAAATATCTTCAGATTTCCCTTTTCTTTCTTTTGAATCTTTTGTTCATTTCCTTTACACTTATGTTCTTTGGTGCAGGGTCCCCGCAAAAAGAATCTCCCAAGAGAGCTGAAACTCTAGCTGTCCTCAAAAAGAAGCAACAACAAAAACAGAAAAGGAAACTGGTCCTTCCTCCTGAGGAATCTGAATCCCTGGAGGAAGAAAGAGAGGTTGAGCAAGAGCAAGAAGTGCCCTTACAAAGAACAAAAAGACAAAAGGTGGCTGCCTCCCCTTCTGACACAATGGAGCATCCTCCTCTCGAGGCAACCACTACAACAATGGGGAAAGAACTTACCTCTGAAGAATCTGAACCCCAAATTGAAGAAAGGGAGATCGAAAAGGAACCAGTAGCAGCACTACCAAGAAGGAAGAGAAAGAAGGTGACTGTTCCTGCTACTGACTTGGTTGAAGACCCCATTCATGAAGCAGCTGCCAAGGCAGTGGAGCAGGAACATTCCAAGGCGATAGTTGTCTTTGAGAGGGCCGAGAAGAGACGGCAGCAACAACTTTTGAGAGATGAAGCTGCTGCTGATGTACTTCAAAGGGAAACTGCAAGAAGGCAACAAACTGCCGAACATTACTCCCTTCACAGCTCTCCCATCAGCGCTAATACGTCTGGAACAAGTAATTTCTTTCACACTTCCGCTGTTTTTCCTTTGTCAACTTTTGATACTGGATTTTGACATTGCTTTACATTTCTTCTTCTTGCAGCAACACCTACTGCGTTTATCTTTCCCATGAGGCCTTCCTCAATTTCAGTTGAAGTTGACCAGATGTAACATATGAAAACCTTCCAAATCATGCTCCCACTCTCTAAGCCTATATTCGATATACCTTCTTTGAGTCCAAGCATCCCTACATCTCTTTTCTTTGGCTTAGAGCCATATCTCCCTTTTTTAACTTTTGATCTGCCTCAGTCTACTTCTTCTTCGAGCCTCACTCTTACTCCTTCCTTCACAGAAACTCCAACTGCTACTCCATCTCTGATGGCAGTTGATTCCCTTGCAGAGGGTGCTGGTAATCTTCCAATTCATAGTTCATCATCTTTGCCTACTTCCAGCCCCTCTTCTCTTGATTCATTGGTGGCTAAGACCATAGAGGCTGCCAAAGATGCTCCAACTATTTCTCCTATCCCCATGCAGTCCCCTGTGTTTTCCACCACAGTACTCTCTATGCCCTTTATGTCTAGGGATGAGGTAGACATCTTCGAAGAAAGACTAGCTAGTCTCTTTGACACACCCTCTACCTCCCCAACTTTCAGTGCTGAAGCTGAGCCATTAGTCTTGGCTGACTCCTTGCTGGAAATTTTTTAGAGTTCTTCCTCCAGCAGCAAACCTTCTGCACCTTTGGTAGACATGGACACATGCCTAGAACTGCTAATTTCTTTCTCAAGGATTCCCTTCGAGGCTCTGCAAAGGCCAGTAATCAGAAATGGATTCTTTCAATGCTGCACAATTGCTGAGCAGTCTGGCATGAATGTTTCTAGTCATCTATCTCAGGCAGCAGCTACTGTCAATTTCTATCTCAACATTTGTCATGCTGCTAAGGCTGCGGATGAGAAACTAGCTAGGGATCAGAGTTTTGTTTCTCAAGTACATACCGAAGTATCCGAACTCAAGGAACAACACTCCTCTGTCTCCCAGTTTCGAATCCAGCTGCTGGAGAAGAAAGCTCAGCTTGAAGAGGAGCTGGCTGCAGTAAACCAAGCCTTGGTTCGAACTGATACCAAATTGCACATCACCAACCAAGGGCTGATTGATCGAAAAGAGGACATGGCTGCAGCTATTCAACTGTTTCCAGCACTTAGTAATAGAAAGTCTGTTGTACAAAAACAATTGAAACACTGTAATGATTTTTGGGCCAATTTGTGGCACAATGTACTTGATTTTTTATGAAAATCGAATTCTTGTCTATTATTTGAGCAGTCTTATGTTTTGTACTTAATGCTTATTTTATTCCTTGTGTTTCCCAAATGGTTGGAAAATAAGGCTTTAGATACCTGCCATTAATCTTTTTGGGATGTACATAACCATTTAAATTCCTCAAATGGTATGCTCCAAAAGGCAGAACTCTATGAATTTGATATGGTCCTTCCCAATTAGGTGACCATTTGCCAAACTTATAGCTTTTAATTCCTATTGGGAGTATTGTTTTCCATACCAAATCACTTTCATCAAAGCCAATGTGTTTGACCTTCTTGTTGTAATTCTTGGCTGCTTTCTTCTTTTGGAAAAGAATGCTATTTAATGCCAAAATTCTGGCTTCATCTATGCCCTCTAATTCCAAGCACATACTTTGATGATATTGCTCAGGATTTAACTGATCTTGGCATCTTACCCTCAAAGATTTAACATTAATTTCCACAGGTAAAACCGCATCATGCCCATATACTAAGACATAAGGAGTAACTCCTGTGCTTGACCTTGGGGAGGTTCTGTAAGCCCACAAAACATCCAACAATAGGTTATGCCAATCCCTAGGATTATTCTCCACAACCTTTTGTATTCCCTTTTTCAAAGACTTATTGGATGATTCAGCTTGACCATTGGCTTGTGCATAATAGGGTGTGGAATTAACAAGGCTAATTCCAAACTCTGCCACAAAAGACTTCACCATTTTCCCATCGAACACAGTCCTATTATCAACTGTTATGGTTTGTGGGATGCCAAATCTATGGATCAGATTTTTAATGAACCCAATAACCTCTGTTTGGTCTACAGCCTTGTATGGCTTAGCTTCGACCCACTTAGTGAAGTAGTCAGTGGCCACTAGAATGAAACAATGATGCTTCGAAGAAGGTGGGTGTATTTTTCCCATCATATCCATGGCCCATCCTCTGAATGGCCAAGGCTTCACTACTGCATGTAGGTCAGTTATGGGCATATGCCTTATTGTGCCATGCTTTTGGCATGCTTGGCAACCCTTTGCATATTCTATGCAGTCTTTAAGGATAGTTGGCCAATAGTAGGAATACCTTCGAAGCAACCATCTCATCTTCACACCAGGCTGATGAGCACCACAAATGTCTTCATGAACCTCAGCCATAGCTGTTAAGGCTTCTCTTGGGCCTAAACATTCCAGCAATAAGCCATCTCCTCCCCTCTTGTAGAGAGCATTACCATACATCATGTATTGCATAGATTGCAATTTAACTTTTCTGCTGGCCTTCGAAGATGGACCAGCCAAGTACTGCATTATTGGATGCCTCCAATCCTATTCTTGTAAGTCATTATGATTGACTTCCAAAACTATATTCCTTTTATTCAGAGGTTGTATTAATCTTTGATATGTTGTTTGGCTTATGTCCCTTTGGGTATTATCCCTTCTCTTGAAGTTCGAAACTTTCTGAGCCACATTATTAGCTCTATTGTTCAAGAATCTTGGAACATGGGTTACATTTGCTACTTGAAACTGAGAAAGCAGATGTAATGCAATAACATAATATGGCAAAATACTTGTGCTTTGACACTTGAAAATCCCTTTCACTTGGTTAACCACCAATTGAGAGTCCCCAAATATATCAACTGCATGTACTTGCAATCTAATAAGGATCTCTAGCCCCACTATTAAGGCTTCGTATTCAGCCTGGTTATTGGAACAGGTGGCTTCATCCACTCTGAAACCATGCGTAGTCTCTACTCCTTGTGGAGATTTAATCACAATACCAATTCCAATTAAGCCATTGGCTTTCGATCCATCGAACCACATCTGCCATGGCTCAACACTGGCCATGCCAAGTTCCATCACCTCTTGGCTCTCTGTTTGAGATGGATGGTCTGCCAGAAAATTGGCTAAGACTTGCCCTTTTACTGCCCTTTGAGGGACATATTCTAAGTGAAATTCTGATAAGGCTAGTATCCACTTGCCAATTCTTCCCCTCAACATAGGTCTAGATAACATGTACTTAACCAAATCTGTGGTTGCAATCACCAAGACAGTTGTAGGTAAAAGATAATATCTTAATTTCATTGCAGCAAAATACAAAGCAAGACACAGCTTTTCAACAGCTGAATATTTACATTCACAAGAATTTAAAAACCTACTAAGGTAATAAACAGCTTGTTCCTTGCCTTCCTCATTGTCTTGGGCCAAGAAAGCTCCCAATGAATCTTCTGCTGCAGCTATGTACAACTTCAAGGGCTTGTTCCCCTTTGGTGGCATCAGCACTGGAGGGTTGGCCAAGTAGGCTTTGATACCTTCGAAAGCAGTTTGATGCTCTGCTGTCCACACAAATTCCTCTTCATCTTTCAGCCTTAACAAGGAAGAAAATGCTTTAGTTTTCCCTGCAGTGTTAGAAATAAACCTTCTAAGAAAGTTAACCTGCCCAAGGAACCTTTGTAATTCTTTCTTACTTGATGGAGGCCTAGCTTCGATGATGGCTTTAGCTTTATTCTGATCAATCTGTATTCCTTTCTTGTGCACTACATAACCCAAGAAATTTCCAGATGATACACCAAAAGCACATTTGAGAGGATTGAGTTTCAACTTGAACTTCCTCATTCTTTCAAAAGCTGTTTCTAACTGAAACAGATGTTCCTCCATGGACTGGGATTTCACTACAATGTCATCAATATAACACTCTAGATACCCTCCAATGAGATCATGAAAGATAGTGTTCATAGCCCTCTGATATGTAGCCCCAGCATTCTTCAAGCCAAATGGCATTTTAACCCATTCGAAGGTGCCAATATTTCCAGGACATCTGAATGCTGTCTTGTGGATATCCTCCTCTGCAATGCAGATTTGGTTATAACCGGAATGCCTATCCATCATTGACAAAACTTGGTGTCCTGCTGAACTGTCTACCAGCAGATCCACTATAGGCATAGGATACTCATCTTTGGGAGTTGCTAGATTTAAGTTTCTGAAATCGATGCATACCCTCATTTTACCATTCTTCTTAACTACAGGCACAATATTAGATAGCCATTCAACATACCTGGCTGTCCTAATAAAGCCTGCCTTGAGTAGTCTAAGAATCTCCTCTTTGACCTTCTGAATCACTTCTGGACTCATTCTTCTTGGTTTCTGCTTGTATGGCTTGAAATTAGGCTTCATAGGGAGCCTATGTTCCACTAATGACCTATCCAATCCTGGTAGTTCATTGTAGGACCATGCAAAGCAATCTTTGTATTTCTTCAGAACAACCAACAACTGGTCTCTGTCCAGAACATTCAAGCAAGCACTTATATAAGTGGGCTGTTGTATAGAACCTTCCCCTAAATTTACTTCTTCTAAGGGGTCTTGTGTCTGAGAATTGATTGAAGCTTCTTCTTTAGTTTCCTTCACCTTCGAAGCAATCTTCTTATCTTGTTCTGCTTCTAGGTTCTTTAGTTCAACATCTTTACCCTCCTCTTCATAGACAAAATCTGTCCATAAGGCATCCTCCTCCTGTATCTCCTGGACCTTTGTCTCAATGTCCAATGCATAATATTTACCAAGGGTCAAAATTCTGACCTGTGGCTGCTTCTGTTTACAGCCAATTATCATGGCTTCTCTTTCTTGCTCCTGTACTTTCTAGACTATTGTTTTTACGTCCAATGTTGAGAATTTAATCAGAGCCAAGGACTTGGCTTCTAGTTCTTCACCTCTTTGCCTATAACCAGGCATCATTGTCATCTTTCACGACAACCTCTTCATCAGCACTCTCTTGGACTAAGTGCTTCAGGTGTGTCACTTCCTCATCAGCCGTCACTTCGGCTGAGCCATCAGCTTTCCTAAGTATACTGAGTGGTGTCACTCCCTCAATATACAATTTGGCCTCTGCAAAGTCTACACAGGCTATGAAGGGTTGAGGATCTGCATCAATCTCCTCTGTCTCTCCATTGCCCAAAGCCATCATGATTTTCTGATGCAAAGAGGAAGGCACACATTTGTTAGTGTGGATCCAATCTCTCCCAAGTAAAGCATTGTATTTAGCATTGCTGTCGATTAC
>JAXFYN010001296.1:0-35984 GCA_036172215.1 Camellia granthamiana | reverse complement strand
GACCAAAAATAACAATGGCAACATGTGAGAAAGTTTGCATTAGGACAAAAACAAAATGTAATTTGATTACACAAAAAAAGGAAAAAAAGGTGCTTACATTTGGTCCCCATGTCGAGTGGATACACTCCGATATATGTGAATGTTCACAACGTTGTTTTTTCTTCGTTGGAGTATGATTCCAGTAGCTGACAACGCTTTGATGACGGTGGGACAACAGAAAGATGCAAACGGTGGGTCAATTTTGCGATGGCAGCAGTGAATCGATGTGAACTTCCAACTGCCGGCGACAGTGGGATAATGGTAGGATGTTAGATGAAGCAATGTGAAACCTAGGATTAGGGTTTGTGAGATTTTATTGCAACAATGAGGGTTTTGGGAAGGAAAGATTTGGAGAGTGAAATATGGAATTATGAAGAAGAATGTTTTGATCGGATTTGATTTTAGAATGGAAATACATGTGGGAGAGATTGAGGATGTTTTGGTATTCTTATCTCAAATAGGACCTAATGAAACACTCAAAAAGAATGTGGGTTAGATGGAATAGAACTCTTAGAAAGAGGATTTACTTAAAAAGTACCCTTTAAAAAATAAGTAGAAAAAATGAATTATCAAAAATGTGAAAAAATAAAACCTATAAAAAATAATTTAAATTACAATTTATATTCTCTGTTAAAAATAAAAACAAAATTGATAAAGAATTGTACAAAACCTAAACAAATAATTTAAAATATTCATAGTATTATACTACCTTAGTTCCAAATTATGTCCAACACAAATGTATTCTTGTGTCAAAACTTTTTAAAGTAATATTTTAATTAGTGAAAAAAAAAATTAAAAATTTTGATACAAGAGAATACATTAACAAATAATTTGAGACAAAGGATGAATGAATTTTTCCACAAGTGATTGTTATGTGCAAGTGATTAGTATGCATGGTAATAATATTAATATATGAGAGATACTACAATGTGCACCCTTAAAAATGTACACACGGTATGCCTTTCATAACTTTTTTACAAAATTTCATAACTTAAATACAAAATGTCGTAATTTTTTCACTACAAAAATCATAAGTTTTTTTTTTCACTAAAAAATGTCATAACAAAAGTCACAAAGTATCATAACATTATCATTCCTAATTTTAAGGTGCACATCATAAATTCACAATTCATAACATTACTACAAAATGTCATAACACACATCACAAATAATCATAACGTTTATCATAAAAAATCATAATTTTTTTACGATGTGCACCATTTCAAAGGGTGCACATTGTAGATTTCTCCTTAATATATATATATATAACTTTCTTAGCATTATTGCTCCGTTTGGCAAGGGCTATTTTGGCTATTTTAGCCACAAAAGAAAAAATAAGCTATTTTAGCCACAACAACCAAAACATCACATCCAACCCGTAATTATTACATTTTTCTCTCACAAAAAAAGTCAAAAAGCCAAAAAGTCATTCTCAAACCAAGCTTTTTAGCACAGGCTAAAATAGCCAAAAAAGTTAAAAAGCCAAAAAGCACTACAACAAAAAACACAATCGGCGACTAAAACTTATTTTTTCGTCGCTAAAAGTATGCTTTTTGGCGACCAAAATGCAATTGGTCGCCAAAGTTGATCCCGTTTGCCGACTAAAACAGGTTAGTCGCCGAATTTCATGGTTTTAGCGACTAAAACGCACTTTAGTCGCCGAATATAGGGTTTTTAGCGACTACAGGTTGTTTAGTAGCCAAAAGGGACGGTTTTTGGCGACTAAAATCATTTAGTAGCCAAAAAGTGATGGTTTTGGCGACTAAAAAACAGTTTAGTCGCCCATTATAGGTGTTTTGCTGACTAAAATGCATTTTAGTCGCCCAAAGTTGAGGTTTTGGCGACTAAAGTTCTGTTTAGTAGCCAAATGTGCTATCCTTAGGCGGGATTCATTTGTTTTAGCGACAGAAAACAAATTGGTAGCCAAAAAATGGAGAATTGGCGACTAAAATTGAGATTTAGTCGCCAAAAGTGCTACCCAATTTTTTTTTGTAAATATTTTATTTTTTACATGAAATATATTAAATAAAATAATTTATTTTTATATAAACAATTTTATATTAATACCAGTGAATATAGTATATAAATAATAAATGTTGCATTAATAATCATGTGATCTGAGAGTGGCGTAGTGGGGACCAAGTGTTGCTAAAGTTATATGGCGTGCAAGTCTTGGACGTCCCAGGTTCGAACCCTGGGACAACCAGCGGAGGCTATATTTTTTTTTTTTTGAAAAAATTAGTATTGGCGACTAAAGTCGTTCGTTGCCGAAAGATAAATTTAAAAAAAAAAAATAGTATTGGCGACTAAAGGTTTAGTCGCTGCAAGTATAATTTCCCAAAATGGAATGGAGTATTGGCGACTAATTATTTGGTCGCCGAAGACATATGTATTGCCGACTGACAAATGTTTAGTCGCGAAAGGTATTCGCGACAATTTTTCGGCGACCACAGCGGCGACGAAAATCTTTAGTCGGGGAAAGTGAAAAAATTAGTATTGGCGACTAAAAAAGGGGCTTTTGGCGACTAAAACTTTAGTCGCCAAAAGTGTTTTTTCTTGTAGTGAAGCCAACCCACTTCCCAAACGAAGGCTGATCTTTAAAAAATTGGAACAATTACATATTGCCAGAATATTTTACTTAAATTTTTTAAAACAAATTTTTATTGTAACAGTGTAAGTCTTACTATTTTTTAAATATAATGAGTCTTATATATAATTTTTGTTATATGAATATACAAAATAAATAAATTTGATGATAAATATTTTTTTAATTTATGTAAAGAAGAAAAATTTAACAAAGATGACATATTTAACAGAAAATTCTAAACATATAAAAAATTCATACAAAAAATTTGACAAGAATGATGTGATAATGTCATTATTATAAATAATTTCATCTTCAATATATAGTATTTTATTTTGAAATGAAAAGTCTACAATGAGCCACATTAATATTTCCTACATGTAAAGGTCGGGAAATTCTATTTCTACACACTTAATTACCTCAGTGCACATCTTCTCTTAGTACACACACTTATTAATTTGATTATTAATTAATTTTCTCAATTCATACAGTAAAAGTTACAATTATACATTTCACTCGTAATCATTGTATACACACCACTCAATCCTCTTTTCCACACACTTGCTGAGCGACCCTGCTTCCAAATTTGTAGACCCATTGTAGACCCACGTGAAGACCATGCAAGAGCAGAGTGTGAAGTGAAGTAAAGTGTAGACAAAGTTCTCTATTGAAGACTTTATTGAACCTCCATTAAAAACACCATTGAAAACCCTCCAAAATATTGTTGAAGATGAGGCATCTTTCCATTTTGTTATTACATTTATTATTTCCAGACCTCTGTGCACTCAATTGTCATAAAATTCTCGTTATTTATTTTATTATTTTTTTATTATTATGTTTTTTAGTTTGAGGATTTCGGCATTGGTTTTCCGAAATTATGCATTTAATTCGACACTTCACTTCCGAATAAAAGTGATTAGTTCGACAAATTTGTTCCAAAAACAAAAAAAAACTTTCAGCAGTTGATGTCTGAATAAAATGAAATAATTCGGTATTGGTTGTTCGATTGAAAACCGCGAAAGGAAAAAAAACAAAAAGTTCTACGCAAAACAATTAATATTTTCATCACTAATAGAGTATAAATTTAGAGATTAAAGTAATATGAGAGATGTTATGAGAATATTATTTTGCAAGCAATAGAGGAGTGTAGAGTGTGTAGCAAATAAAGTGACAATAATGAAAAAATTAGGGTTTAGTTTTTTTTACCCAAAGATGTACATTGAGAATTTTTTTATTTTTAAAAGATGTGATAGAGAATATTTCTGTATTATATTATAGGTGCTAGTGGATGTTTGTTATGGTCATTTTAGTTTAGGATATAATTGCCATTAAAATAATATTTCATTAAGTATGTACACTGAGATAATTAGGGATGTGGAAATTGAATTTCTAGGAAATGTCTCATCATATCATCATATATATATAAAAGTAATATTTTTCCCTTACTGAAGTGACATATTTTAAAGGCTTATTTTTTTCAAAAAAAAAAAAGAAGACACATCAGGATGCCTTTTTCTTTTACATATAAAGTTCTACACAAATTCAATTTCAATTATAATAATCAATTTCATATGGATTATATTTGGGAAATACTTATTTTTCATATATTTTTCTATTTAGTTTTGTCATTATCAAATTTATTTTATATATTTGAGATTTTAATTTAATTATTATGATATTTGAAAAAAAAATATCTCAGTATACAAATAAATAAATAAGACAAAATGTGTTTACTTATGTGCATCGTATGGATCAAATTAATTTTCTTTTATATTTTTTATTTTTTTGTCTATCTGATGTCTTAATATTAATTTATATTTAATTTTTTATTTAACATAAAATTATTTATTACAAAATATTTATATTTAATTTTAATTTTATATACATATTACAATATATATGAATAATTTAAAAAGAATATAAAAGAAAAAAAAAATCAATAATCTACATATTTAATTTATGTATTTTTTGTTTAATCCAATCACAGCATATTTATATTTAATATTTTAAATAGATTTTGTATAGTTTTATTTCTACATTTTTTCCAAATAAGTATAAAAATAAAAATTAAATTAAATAATTAGAATCACTTTTAATTTTATATTACTAATTCTCTTTTTAATTTAACTATTATTTTTAATACCAAGATGAGTGCTTATTTTACTATCTTATAATTTAATATATATCATATAAAATTATAATATGATAATAACACTTTTATAGCACAATATAACTGAAATGATCAAAATAAACAAATAGTTTAACTAAATTTATTATATACAAGTATTCAAGTAATGCTTTTATAGAATAATAAGGCTAAGATTATTAAAATAAATAATTTAAATTTAAATTTTATTTAAAATTAAAATTAAAATTATTCTTTTGTAACACATATCATAATATAAAATATCATTATATTAATTAAAATTAACATCATTGTAATTTTATGTCAAACATCATATTTTTAGAAGTGATTTCCATATGTGTGTAGCGTTCAATTTGATATTAATTGATTAAAATAATAGAACGTAATATTTCTTTTATTAAGTTTTTAGAAGATAAATTAACAAATATCAAATGATAAATAGTGTGGAGTATTATTAAGAATAATAATTCATCGAAAATAATTATGTATATTTAAGGGACTTATTGATGTTTCTTGAATAATTTTTAAATAAAAAATTTGAATTTATAGTATTACTGATAATGTACCTTCATGAACCCTGCTAGAAAAGATATGCAAAAATAATTTGGCTGAAATAAAACTTTTGCGGTTATTATGATGTGTCATATAATTAATCAGAATCCTTTTAAGAATTGAAATTATTAAGGTTATAGAGATTTTATGCCTGATTCCCTTTAAGGATACTGTTTATGATTTGAATTTACGAGTTTTTATGCACAATGTGAATAACTCTTACGATCTTACTGATATAAACATAAATCTTACATTTGAGTTAACTCACCTTAAACACTTTTTCGTGTAATAAAATACTTAAATATTGTCATATAAAACTATTATAATATATCATAATCAAACACCATTTGAAGTATAATTAAAGACCCAATGCACCACTTTAAACATAACAAAAAACATAAAAGATTAGAAATGACATTTTCAATTAATAACTAAAATAATACAACATAAGTTATAACCAAGTCATAATTTGTATATTATAAAATTTTTCGTTATTTTTTTTTTCAAAAAAAATATTTTGATACAAGTGGGATTCATAAGTTTTGGTAAATTTAATTTACACAAATAAGGATTTGATTTTAGGTTGAACACCCCTTTTTTTAATTTTTTTTTTAAACTTTGAAAGAAATTATTTTTACAAGCCTATTTTACTTAGGATCACACACAGTGACAATAATTTTCATCAGTCATTAGCAAATCTATTTTATTTTCTACACATAAAATATTAAGACATGAAATTAAAATTTTATTTTAAAAAAAAATTCTCGTGCATTGCACGGGTCACCTACTAGTATATATATAAAAGTAGTGTTTTTTTTTCCTTTCTTATGTATGTGGCACATTCTAAAGCTTACTTTTTTTCAAAAAAACAAAAAAAAAAGCACATCAACATGCCTTTTTCATTTACATATAAAGTTCTTTACAAACTTAATTTCGATTATAATAACTAATTTTATATGGACTCTATTAGAAAAATACTTATTTTTCATATATATAGTTAATATTTTAATTTAATTATCATGTTATTTGGAAAAAAAAATTATCTTGATAAATAAATAAATAAATAAACTTAGTTATGTGCATCGCATGGATCAAATTAATTTTTTTATATTTTATATTTTTATCTATCTTATTGATGTCTTAATATTAATTTATATTTAATTTTTTATTTAATATGAAATTATTTATTACAAAATATTTATATTTAATTTAAATTTTATATACCTATATACAATATGTATGAATAATTCAAAAAGAATATTAAAGAAAAAATCAATGCTCTACATAATTAATTTATGTATTTTCTTCTTAATCCAATCACAACATATTTATATTTAATATTTTAAATAAATTATGTGTAGTTCTATTTCTACATTTTTTTATTTTTCAAATAAATATAAAAAATAAAATTAAATAATTAGAATCCCTTTTAGTTTTATATTACTAATTCTCTTTCTAATTTAACTATTATTTTAATATCAGAATAAGTGTTTATTTTACTATCTTATAATTTAATATATATCATATAAATAATAATTACATTTTTATAGCACAATAGTGTTAGTTTTTTGTTATTGACAATCCCTTTTGACAAAACTTCTTTTAGTGTAATTTTATTCGTTCTTTTCTTTCAGTGAGGCTATGAGTTTTTAGATGTGAATCCATCCCGAATTGTGCCTATGCGAAGGAGTTTATGATCTTAATCCTATCATGTTTGCCACTTCGCTAACTATGTCGGGGATGGAGCAAAAAGCAAAATTGCAGTTGAAGTTGTTTTTCTGCTTAAGCAGTCATTCCTGCGCTCGAGCGGAGATCGTGACCTTTCAAAAGTTTTACTCGCCTGCAAAAGTACTATGAGTTGTTTTTTTCCGCTCAAGCGGCCATTCCTGCGTTCGAGCGTAGACCCTGTTTAGTCACACGTGTTTTAGTCACTCCATTCGAGCAGTCATTCTTGCACTCGAGCGAAGATCGCCGATCTGTTTGTTATAAAAGCTGCAGTTTAGTCAAGTTTTAGGGTACGGCTTCCAGATTTTCTTCTTGGGTATTAGGATTTTCATCTGGAGTTTCTTTGCTTATTTCCTTTGATATATGCGAGAGTTTAATCATAAACTGAGTGGATTATATCAAAGGGTTTGTTTAATTTGTTTTATTCAAAAAAGAGAGAAATGTTTTTTGGTGGATTTTGTGAAATTTGGGCCTGAAGCTTTGGTGGATTCTGAAGTGGTTCATCGTCGTGGATTCGATATCGACGTCGTGGATTCAACGTTGAGCAAAACAATTCCGAGGTGAAGAGGGCCCTGGAAGAGGCACATAGGGTTCAGTTCGATTCGAGCGTGGATTCGCTAGGTAATTGAGAATACACTTGTATAATTCCTTTGTGTCTTCTTAGTAGATTGTTTTGTGACTTTTGCCTGTGGTTTTTTTTTTTTTTTTTTAATCACAATTGAAGGTGTTCCAATTGTGATTTTTCAACGTAAAATCGTTGTGTCGATTGGTCTTTGATTGTTTGATTGGGATTGCTATTTATTGTTAAAATTGATATATAATCACAAATTAATATCTCTGGGTTTTTAGATTTTTTAAATAAAACTAAAATTATTAAAATAAATAAATAATTTAACTAAATTTATTATACATAAGAGCATCTCCAACTATTATTGCTATAATGTCATTGCCAGTGCTCTAATTTGGCAATGAATAGTGTAACAAGCCCGCGGGGGACCTCGCTACAGCTCGGACTCGATTTGTGCCACGGTTCTTAATCTGAACCAAAGAGTCCAAATCCGGCAAATCGTTTTGAGAAAACAGATTTTTTTGAAAGAAGTGCCAAACATGGACTACTTTGCCAGATACAGAGTCGCCATCTAAATATTTTATTTTGGGAAATTTAGGAAACCCTGACTCGTTGCCTAAGGCCACGTGTCCGTCATCACCAAAGTTGCCTCGGCTCGGGAACTTGGGTACGATTGGGGAAGGTCACTTCGTGAGCACCCCCACTCGCCCGATCAAAGATCGGCCTCTACTAACCATGATATCTAGTTTTGAAAACATTATGCGTTCTTATTCCGGTTATTAGCCTAGATTTACTATGTGATGCGCACAGCATACAAGTATAGATCGGGTCGCCTGAATTGGAACAAAACATTTCATATTTGTTTGTTTGAAAATGGTTTGATGGTGCTACCCGCAAGTAGGCTAAGACGTGGATTTGCCACCCTCAGGTGGGCTTAAGAAAACATGATTTTGCCACTATCTAGTGGGCTTAAAACTCACAATTAATGAATTGTTCCAATCCAAATAACCCAACCTCCACCCACAGGCATTCAAGCAGGTATATCACGTAAGCACATAGCCTCATGGTCAGCATGCTATTCATGGCAGTCACTCATACGCATGCAAGGATGCTAAAGCATAAAACTTACCGAGTACTCCAAGCCAAAACAGAAGCTAATTAGAAATCCATGCATGATCCTAAATCTACAAAAATGCCTAATGCAACACATGCAAAATGCAACTATAGCAGGCTCGGCTATTCTAAACATGGCATATGGAATGCTACAGCTATCATGTATTCAACTTAGAATTGAAATACAAATGCAGTTAGTATGATGCGCCGAGCCCGGTGCATGCAAAACAGATGAATGAATGCAAACATGCTATCATACTGTATGCTAATTGAAACATGCCCTAATCTAACCATTATAAGTTGGTAAATAAAAGGGAGAAAGACGTGGGGTTGGAAGACATACATCACACACACCCACACTTATTACAATCGTGCCCTCGCTCGGAGGGTCCGAAAGAATAATATACAGTCCCAAATGAATAAATAATACAGTTCCAATAAATACAAAAATCCTAATTAATTTACAAATTAATCTAGGAAAGCTATAAACTGGCATGCAAGCCAGGGACTGCCTTGACTCTGATGAATGATGTATGTTTGGGCTGCCTTGCGCGGAAATCCATTGGGATGCCCCAATTAGCCTCTGTTTGCAATTGTTCTCGGAATGTGTGCCAAGCTCCGGACGGCTGCTGATTCTGGATTTGCTGCAATAGAGAGCAGGAAAGGGGCATAGCAATGTATTTTCACATATGTATCCTCGTGCCACCAATCACGCATATCGATGCATGATGGCCGAGGAGTCGAATTGCACAACTCAATATGAGATGAATGCACGTATGAACACAACAAGACCGAGACTCCATCATGGATAATCCGGAGTGTCGGTGACTGGGAATTGAGACACGTTCCATCACTCGGAGTATGAAACGTCCCTCGTTTCCCGTGCTCGGGCTAACTCCTATCCCAAACACAATGCAATATGCATGACATGCATGAATGCAATCCTAATATGCAAACCTAGCATACGCAATGCTACAAACTAAAATGGCATGCTCGATGCTCGATGTGACATGGCATATACAATGCTCTAATGTGCAACCTAGCATACACAATGCTATGAAACGAAATGGCATACACAATGCACAATGGACTTACACCAACACAAGTGAGCCTCAGCTCACGTAGGATGCCATTAGATGGAAATGAGACAACTCGAGATGCGTGTGCTCGCGCACGCAAACCGAGGACCAATCCTAAGGCACGAATGCCACTCTAACAAGACATGGCAAGGTATGGAACATGGCATACAAGCATACAAATTTCAGTAGGAAAATATGATGCAAAACAGCCCCGAAACATGGAATCATGGCACCCGATGCATGGAATGAGACCCGAAACATGAAATTAGGTACATGGAATGACCTATGGCTATGAAAAGCATGCATTATTTGAACATGAAGTGTGAAGACAGAAGAAAGGAAGTCCCGAAACAAGCATATTTACAGTTTTAAGCAAGGCCAAAAAGCGAGCGCAAATGGGGCTAAACTAGCATGCAAAAATGGCCCCGAAAGCAAGATAATGAAGCAAGTGACAGCTGCTGACCCTAAACAGAGAAGGGCCCTTCTACAATGTCGAATAGGGGCCCAAAATATGATACTTTACAGTTTTCCACAAGCCACAAAAACAGACACAAGTATGGAAAAACTCTCATGCAAAAAGTGGGCCTAAAGGAGGACAAAGAAGTAAGTGATGCATGTTGGCCCGAAACAGATGAAGGTCCTTCAACAAAGTTGAAGAGGGACCTAAAATGTAACCTTTTACGGTTTATGGTCAAACCCAAAACAGTGCACAAGCATGCTCAAAATACTATGCAAGATAAGGCCAAAAAGAGAGCTATAACACTAAGTATAAAAAGGATGCTTCAAACAGTAAAAGACCCTTAATGAAACATGAAGAGGGGGTTAAAATAAGGCCATTTACAGTTCGGATCAAAGTCCAAAAACAGAAGCACAAGAGGCTAACAAATCATGCAAAAATGGGGCCAAAAGAGGGATACAAAGGCAAGTAACAAAAGGAGGCCCCAAACAGTGATGATCCCTTCAAAAATGTTGAAGAAGGACTCAAAATAAGCTACTTTACAGTTTACAACATGCCTCAAAACAGCTTACATATAGGCCAAAAATACTACACAAGAAATAGGCATACAAGAAAGGTAAAGAAGCAAGTGCAAAGAGGAGGCCTCAAACAGTGAGAGGCCCTTAATCAAACATGCAAAATAGCTCAAAATAAGCCTATTTCTAGTTAGGGTCGGAGCCCAAATATGCAAGCACAAAAGGCTAAGATATTGAACAAAATGAAGCACAAAAGAGGGGAAATGGAAGTTACCCTTGTAGACCAAGTCTTTGACAGCCTTTGGACCAAGAAATGTTGCCTCCTAAGCTCTGGAAAGATCCTCCAAGATACTGGAATGGAGTGGTGGTGTGGTGCTAGGTGATGGTGTAGAAATGGTGTGAGGTTTAGGAGGTTTGGATGCTTGAAGTGAGGGAGTGAGGGAGATGTAATACAAGGCTTCAAAGGGGATTTTTCTAACCCCTAAAACCAGACTTGGGGTGCTGGTTATATAGGCAAAAAGAGGGCAGAAAATGGGGGGGGGGGGAAAAACAATTCAAGTTTCCCCCCAAAATGGCAACCCCCTCCCGGATACAAAATCTGGGGAAAAGGAATACAGATTTGTAATGTACCAACCCTGAGGATCATGGCCAGCCAGTTTTCTTGGGCTTAGGTAGCCGGCCGGCCTTCCCCATGGCCGGCCGGCCAAGGGTCAAAAAGGTCAATGAAGATTAGTGGCCGGCCATGCCATAATAGTGGCCTCCCATGTATGCACAACACAACTATGTGGTCAAAAACTGGAGAAAGTGAATCAGGAGAGAGAAAAGGCCATTTTTAGGAGGGTTTCAAAAGGGTCAAACACAATTACTAGCCGACCATATGATATTGGTGGCCTCCCAGGTGTGTACAACACAAATATGTGGTTTAGAGCTGGAAAAAGTGGCCTTAGGGTGGTCAACATTGGCTTTCAAGTGAGAGAAACGGGCGACGGAGGGCGATGAGGAAATATAACTGGTTGCCAGAACAATTACTGGCCTCCCACCCTTCTACGACCTTCCTAGTGATGAAAATAAGGTCCTTGCCAAAAATGAACTCAAACCGATGCAAAATGAAGGTTCGGGGGCCGAAACGCGTAGCCCGGGGCCTCGAAAACTGACTGTTAGGCACCGGAAGTGGTGTTCAACCACGAAGTTGGTCTCTCGGACCACAGTGTACCTCAAAAGGGAGTAAATAAGATGTATGCCAAAAACCGGAGCAAACGGAGGTGGTTAGGCGGTCCTGAACCGAGGCACTCGGCCTGACAGCTCCGAAAACCGGGAATCAGGCTCCGAAATGGGAAAAATGGCCTACGACCACGAAACGTAGCCTACGGCCACTGAGAGATGATCTACGAGACCTCTCATTCCCTTCGGGAAGAGAAAATAGAATAACAGGGCCTGGTTCGCAAACCGAGGTAAAACACAAAAGAGTCCGGAAGTCCGGAGGCAAGGCTCGCAGCCAGGACTCCGCAACCTCAGAATGAGCACAATATGCAACATCACCAAGTGCTCAATCGGTGACATCTGAGTCTTAAGGTCGGTCAAAAATGGGGTGTCTATAGTTGCCCCTCTTTGACAGAACTCGAAAGTCATAAGAATTTCGGGAGTGAATGTCAAAGCCCAGAGACGACCCATTTTTGACAAGGCCGAAGACTCGGACAAACAAACAAAATATAGATAAATAAATGGTTGTGCCCGCAGGCTGCCTACGTATCCCTTTGCAAGGAATCAAACCAGCGTAGTTCAGGGGCAGGATGCAAAAATGATATGCAGGAAGATTTTGATAATTGGACTTATACGCTACGCGAAGCCGGTTTGAAAATTGGACTTACACGCTACGCGAAGCCGGTTTGAAAAATTGGACTTATACGTTACGCGAAGCCGGATTGAAAATTGGACTTATACGCTACGCGAAGCCGGTTTGAAAATTGGACTTATACGCTACGCGAAGCCGGTTTGAAGATTGGACTTATACGCTACGCGAAGCCAGTTTGAAAATTGGGGATTCATGCAATGCACTATAATGTAGTGGTTAAAATGCAATGTAATAGCTAAGAGGTAAAGGTACCTTACAAGGGTAATTGGCAATGACTTACCTCGTGCTGCTGGGGATCTCTCGCTTCTTTTTGATTGAACCACAGGTACTACTTTTCTCTCTGACTATGGTCGCAGCTTTCCCTATTCTCCAACAGGGTGACAGACTAGGTTGGATTAGTATCCAGAATTGAGGTGCATACAGGTGCTATCTCATTCTATGGGGTTGCCATACAGATTTCAAGCCGAGGATATGCCCCTGGATATTTAAACCAGACTTTAGTCTCGGAAATCCCGAACCTTTGCGTTCTAGGCATAAGCCATTCGAACTCTAGTTTCCACCGTCTTAGTTGGTCTCCTAGGAACTCGCCGCAAACACAGGCAGGTGGCTATACCAAACCACCGGAAGTCGTTCGGGCACGACAAACACCAAAGGAATTGCATCTTTAGAGGATTTAAGGTCTCCTAGACCAGAGAGTGCACAAGACAGTGCGAAGAGATGCAAGTAAAATGCAAGTTCGATGCGCAAAACAGCGCAACTGATGATGCAGGATTTAAGGTCTCCCTAGACCGAAGGATAAAACAGCTACGATACAAAGGATGTAATAGATGCGATGCAATAGATAATAGATGCGATGCAACAGAGAGTACAATAGATGCAAAAAGGTGATATACGCCAACCACGTTGGACTCGTGAGTGGAGAAAGAACAAAGAAAATCAATCAGGAGCGCGTTCCACACAACCTAAGATAAATTCCAAACACGCTGAAATCGTGTGAGGAAGGGGACACTCAAACCACGCTGAAATCGTGAGAGGAGGTCCAAAAACAACCCGCCCAGCGCGTCTACAATGCAACCGGAGAAGGTTTTAACTGGGGAGGATAACAATGGTGTAACCAACAGGCGTATCTCAACGTATTTCATACGGAGAGAGGGAAGGTTTTAACCGGGGAGAATAACAATGGTGTAACCAATAGACGTATCTCAACGTATTTTGTTATCCCAGATAGGCAACCCAAGAGGGGGGGTGAATTGGGTTATTAAAAATTTCACAGTATTAAAATTAACACAATATTCAGAATTTTAATAAATAAAAAAAACAGAATAATAATTATCAAAATAAAAGTAAGAGAGATAGGGAGAGAAAATCAAACACTGCGATTTATAGTGGTTCGGCACGCCGGCCTACGTCCATTCCCCAAGGAACCTCCTTGAGAATTTCTTTACTATCAATTGAATAAATACACCACCAAGCTTGTGGATTTGGCACAGGACTTACTCTTATCTATTGAGCCTCACTCAACAATAAAAGCCTTACCCTTACAAAATCTCTCTAAAAAATAAGGAATAAGAATAAGGATAATTTAAACCCTCTTTTACAATAATTCTCTCACAAAGAGTAGATATGAAAGTGTAAGAACAAATGCTAGACTTAGATCTGAAAGTGAAAGAGCAGAATACTCAGAATTTTGAAGCTCACAGAAAATTTTTCTCTTCAAGTTCTTGGTTTCTTCTCCATATCCAACACCTCTATTTATACACAAAAATATACCCGTTGGACGCTCCTTGCTGACGTCATGGCTTACATAAGCGCGCTCCTGACGTCATCGCTTACATAAGCACGCTCCTGATGTCATGGCTTATATAAGCAGGCTCTTGATGTCATCGCTTACATAAGTACACTCCTTAATTTTAAATAGTCAGCAAATGATAAGAATAAAAATAAGACTAATTTTTTCTTTTTGTTTTTTTCAAACATGGAGCCACCGTTTTTGTAGACAATTTAATACAAAGTTCACAACTTTCAAACAAACAAATAATTTTCTCCATCTTATTTATAATATATATATACATATATAAATATATATATATAACTCCATCTTTTTCTTCTTGCTTGATTATAATATGATATAATCAATGTAGTGTAGTATGATATGATATAATCAATGTAATGTAAAAAATTTAATAGCACATATAGCGGTCCCGGGTTTACCCCTTGTTGTGTAGTGATCCGGACATGTGTCCGTAGATGTTGGTAGTTGAGTATTGTCTTGTTTACATCCTTTCTTGCTTTGTAATTGAGTTATAGGGTGTGTTGGGCAGGTTTGTTACAGGTTGGTTGAGCTTAGGAACAAAGTCTAGTTGCCCAGGTTTTGGCTTGTCCGCTCGAGCGGAGATGTTTACGCTCGAGCGGAGAGGTTGTTGTTGCTTGTACGCTCGAGCGGTGATTTTGGCGCTCGAGCGGAGAATGCATACATCCAGTATTTCGTGCACCTGCAAAACTTCTGCAAGTGTGGTTCCTACGCTCGAGCGGGTTTGGTGCGCTCGAGCTGGTTGCGCTCGAGCGGGGATGTTGCGCTCGAGCGGACAGTGTATTTTTGGTGAGAGTTCTGGGAGGGGGAGACCTGCGCTCGAGCGGGCTGGTATCTACGCTCGAGCGGACGAACTTTGTGTCTGTGTCTTGGCGCTCGAGCGGACAATGTTGCGCTCGAGCGGACCATGTTTTTGTGTCTTTACGCTCGAGCGGAGTATCTTACGCTCGAGCGGACCTGTCGTATAACTGAGTGGGACTGGGCATTTTAAATCACTTTTTGACTTATCTTCTCTCTCTTACTTTACCCAAAACGCCATTTTCAGAGCTTCTCACTCAAGAACCTTACCTTCTCTCTTAGTATTGATCTAGTTAGGGTGTTTTGCTCACCTTTGGCCTTCACAAAAAGGGTGTAGATCGTCGAGGGCGTTCTTTTGATTCGAATAGTTTGGTGTTTGGAGCACTTTGGTTTTGAGTCCTTCTCCTTTGGAACTCATCTCTTGAGGTAGGGATATCCTACTCCTCTTTATGAGTTTTGTCTTTAAATTTTAGCATTTTGATATGTTGGAAGTTGTTGCGTAATTTTGGGAAACTTTGGGCCATTGTGTAATTTTACAAGAGTTGGGGGTTTTCATCTAAGATAAGCCTAGAAGCATGTTTGGTATAGAAACATGGAATTAATGTTGAAACATTAAGGAAATTGGAACCTAAGGGTTGTGATGTTAATTATGGAGAATGCCCTAATTACATTGATTGATTAATTTGGATAATTAATTGTGTTGATTTGTGATGTATATAATTGTTATTTATATGCATTGTGTTGTGTTGGAGGAGATAGGGGATGTACTCCACGGTTTAGGGGAAGATAGGGGATGGACCTCTAAACCGGATGTTGTTGGGAGGAGATAGGGGATGAACTCCGTAGATAGAGCGGGTATGCCTATCTAGAAGTGTTCTGACAGAGCGGATATGCTTGTCGTTGGAAGTATTGATATAACTGTTATGTTTATCTTTGATGAAGTGAAAAGTGTTGGCATGAGTGTTTGTCTCATGTGTGATGATTGGCCAGGTTCTGAGCCAAGGTTATGAAATGGCAAGTAAAAAGGAAAGAAATGGAAATGAAAGGGAATATAGACTTAAGTGTCTTGGAATTGTGTTATGTTATGAATGAATGTAAAAGTGTTGACCACCTATCAACTGTTAATCTTTTAGTCATTGTTCATAATTGGTTTAGTATATTTCACTGGGCTGTGGCTCACCCTATATGGGAACATCATTTTCAGGTACAGGAAGCATGCCACCTCCAAGGACTTAGCTTGGGAGGCTAGTGGCGGACAGACTTTTTGGTTGTCTTTCCTTTTGTTGTATTACATGTAAATTCAGGCCAAGGGCTTTATGTGTAAATGAGTTAGCACTCTACTTTTGTGTAACCAAGTGTTAACTTGGAAAGCTGTAAGCCCTTAGGGCATTTGCTTTTGTTGTTAACATGTGATACTGTTTGTAATAAAACTCTGATGAATGGAAAGATGTGGACCTTTCATATATCATAGCATGTCTATATTGTTGGGATAAGTGTTATTATTTTGAGGGCGTTACAGCACACGTGATGTATTCTGCATATAACGTTATATATGTTCTGATCAAATATTTGCATACACAGAAAAATCTCTTTAAATAATATTTATGATGGATCTGAAAATATATGCCCTCTTTAAAATATTGTACAAGTTGTAGAGATTTTAAACTAAATATATTCTACCACTCCATATTAATTTTGTCAAAACAAGACAACCATAAATATCAAATTTGTCAAAATAATACAACTAATCAATCATTTTTATCAAAATTATATAACTAATCGATTTGTCAAAAGATGAATAGTAATTAACCCTATTTTTCAAAAAGTGAATAGTAAAGCTTTTGAAAATATTTTTATTTAAATAATATTTAACAAATATATATTTAAAAAAAATAATATTTTGGGTCAAATAATATGTATATTAGAAAAATCCAAATTGTTACAAATAATATTTTAGACATCATCAAAATTAAATAATCAAAATTAAATAATATGATTAACATATTTCATATGGAGAGAGGGAAGGTTTTAACCGGGTAAACAATGGTGTAACCAACAGGCGTATCTCAACGTATTTCATACGGAGAGAGGGAAGGTTTTAACCGGGTAAACAATGGTGTAACCAACAGGCGTATCTCAACGTATTTCATACGGAGAGAGGGAAGGTTTTAGCCGGGGAGAACAATGGTGTAACCAACAAGCGTATCTCAACGTATTTCATACGGAGAGAGGGAAGGTTTTAACCGGGTAGAACAATGGTGTAACCAACAGGTGTATCTCAACGTATTTCATACGGAGAGAGGGAAGGTTTTAACCGGGGAGAACAATGGTGTAACCAACAGGCGTATCTCAACGTATTTCATACGGAGAGAGGGAAGGTTTTAACCAGGTAAACAACAATGGTGTAACCAACAGGCGTATCTCAACGTATTTCATACGGAGAGAGGGAAGGTTTTAACCGGGTAAACAATGGTGTAACCAACAGGCGTATCTCAACGTATTTCATACGGAGAGAGGGAGAGAGGGAAGGTTTTAACCGGGTAAACAACAATGGTGTAACCAACAGGCGTATCTCAACGTATTTCATACGGAGAGAGGGAAGGTTTTAACCGGGGAGAACAATGGTGTAACTTAACACATTTCACGTGAAAGGAGGAAAGGTGGATTCGAAATCCAAATGCGCCTCACGCGAGTGGAAGAATGGTAGAATGATTTCTTGCTGACAAGGGGTAATCTCTACATGTAAAAGCCACGGATGTCACTTTTCTTTCTGATAATATTCACAACTTTCCCTCATTGCAAACAAAAGCCAAGATAACTCTGACGGGGAATGGTACTTAGGGAGAGCACTTCTGATCGCCATTCTGGCTTGAGACAGTGAAACAGTCAACACAGTATTCTGCTCACTTTGAACACACAGTTCATATCAGCACACTGCTCATTCTGAATACGCAACTCATAGCACAGTATTCGGTTTATTCGGAACACAGCTCATTCTGAACAGACAGTCTAATCTGAAAAGACAAGATACAAAACGGAACTTGTGGAAGTTGAAACAAACCCGGATGCCCCAAATTTTCCCTCTTTTCTTTGGCTTTGCAGTCTGGAACCCACATAGCTTCAGATAAGTCCTGGTTTTACTATTCTCACATGACCTGGGTTGAACCCTGCGGTTTTATGAAAGAACAAATTCTGTTTTGCACAAATGCGGAGAACGGCACGGCACTCGGAGCACAAAACGATTTTATTTTTGAAATTGAGAGATGAGTTTTCGATCAGGTATTGAGCCTACGACTAAACACATCAAAATGACTCAACAAGGAAATAAAAGGCACACAACCTAGACACATCGAGTAACAATTGAAACGACTCAAAACAAGAATCGAGATAAAACAAAAAGACACGACACTCAGACGTGCACAGGGGGCCTGTTTCACCGGGTAGTGTTTCCCACCCTTTCTCATTTGTGATTCTCACATCACTCTGGCACTCAATCTCTTGTTTTCTGAAAAAGCCCTTTTCTCACTTTTTCTCTCATCGCACATCTCTCTATTCTTCAATCTCTCATTTTTCAATCCCTCCCCTGGGTGGTTGATGGATAAACAGGAAGTTGCGGGCTCTTGCCCCTAGCATGCTGCCAGATTCTCTTTCTTCCGTTCACAGCTAGTGAATTCCTCCCATAGAAGGGTTGCGCTACAACTGGGTGTGTAGCAAATCTGCAGCTAACATCGGTTGATGATGCCTTGCTGGGGAGTTTGGACGTGATAAAATCTGTCCAGATGATGGAGTGGAATATCTTGCCCCATTCCAGTTCGTGCTTCGCACTTAGCTTGATACCTCGTTGCTTGGAGGGTGAGAGCTTTCTGCCATTTGCTGTTAACTTCAGTTATGCCCTTTTCTGGCAGGTAGAGTGCCCTTCTTGGCAAGTATGTTGACAATGGGGAAAGACAGGAAGCCTGACTCAACTGTGCCCCTAATTCATCATTTTGACCATTTTTTTGTTTTAGTTTTCTCCTAAAAAAATTTTGACCAAAATGAGAGTTAGATTAACATGCTTGTTCAACTTTTTGATTTGAAATCATGCAAGTCAGGCTATGAGCACTGAAAATTTTCCTTTTTTGGGTCCAAGAAATGGTCCAGTTTTAGAAAAATGGGATAATTTTCGAGAGAATTAGTCAACCTCAGTAAAAATTCTCAAAAACTATTTTTGCAAACGGCCACTGCTCAACGAGCATAGAACCCACTCTCGAGATGCACAACCTCAGATCCGAAGGAAAATTGCCCCTTGCTTGAAGAGAGCTGCATGGCAACGGAAAGTTGCCCCTTGTTTGAACGGCACCGCGGCGCATTGAATGGCAACGGAAAGTTGCCCCTTGTTTGAATGGCACCGCAGCGCATTGTAGTCAGTCCTCAAAGTGACGAACACAACCAAACTCTCGGATACAGAGAAGACAAAGATGACCAGAACTATCGCATGGACACAATCGAATTTGAATTGTTTTACGGCTGGACTTCAGAATGAAGTTGCCTACGTATCCCAAAGATGGGAATCAAGCCTTACGTAGTTCGGGGTGAAGGTACACTCGGGTATTAACCTCTCCTTTTTAGGCTCTAACTTTTGCCAAGGCGCCCGTCGCGGGTTTTCGGCCTTGCGAGCTTCTGTCTTTCTTTTCTTTTCAATTCTTTTCTTCTTTTTTTTTTTGGTATTCTTTTCTTTTCTTTTTTTGCTTTTCTTCTTTTTTCTCTTTTCTTCTTTTTTTTCTTTTTTTGCTTTTCTTCTTTTTTTCTTTTTGCTTTTTGTATATATTTTTTCTTGCTCTAACTTTTGCCTGGGTCGCCCTTTCCGGGTTTTTGGCCCAGCGAGCCTCTCAAAGGGTAAAAGTGTAACAAGTCCATGCTAAATGGTTTTAGGATCTCGAAGCCATCCGTATCCAAGAGAGTGGCTGTTGTATCGATTTG
This sequence comes from Camellia granthamiana, assembly GCA_036172215.1. Lineage (NCBI taxonomy): Eukaryota > Viridiplantae > Streptophyta > Magnoliopsida > Ericales > Theaceae > Camellia > Camellia granthamiana. The sequence goes on along the minus strand of JAXFYN010001296.1, from coordinate 15,787 downwards.
CAGAAGGATCCATCTTCGACTCTTCGAGCACATCGGACATTTTCGCCCCTAGTTCGAGGGGTGTTTCTGTTCTAGCTTCGCAAGCTTCTTCTGATAGGGTCTGATCTTCTTGATCTGACTTTGGTGCCTCTTGTTCGAGGGCTGTTTCAAATCTGGCCACACAGGCCTCATATCGCGGTTGACCGTTGAACACTCTGAATCCAAGGTCAAGGTTTGAAAGCAAGGGCTCAAGTCTCGAGGCTGAGAGTGATCCTAAGCTGCACAATCTCAAGAGCGATTCCACACAGGTCTTCGCAGGACCGCGCAAAACATTTCGTTTTTGAAAATTTTTAAGAAAGCGACAAATCGCTCGCGCTGAAGATAGTGTGAAACCAGTCTGGATCAAGCCGGGGTCTTTCTCAGTACTCACGCTAACAAGCATGATTTCATTCATTAAGGGCTTAGCACGCCTCTCTTTCTCTCAATTGATCAAAGTTTTGCAAATCCCGAGGAATTCCTTCCTCTTCGTTTTCACCGCAGTGTTCAAAAAAATTTTGAAAAACTTAGGTCGTTACAACGACTTCAAGGCACAGAAAAGACAGAGTTCTTAGTCAAATACTGCCATCTCATTCAGAACATCCGGCATAACTAGCACAAGGCAGAAGCGAACACAAGGATGTGAAAATCACTGCTGTTCATTCAAAGTCCGCTGGCACAACTGGCTCCCTGGCAGAAACAGACTCAAAACAAAACGAAAAGACAAACACAAAACAAAATGGTGATGCCCGAGGTAACACCCCCCCCGGAATCACCTGACTCTTATACAACAGGACTGACTCGATACAACAAAACAGACCCAAAACAAAAGAGACTGACTCAAAACAAAAAGACAGACTCAAAAACAAAACAACAAGACTGATCCAATACCCAAGTCAGAAAGCACAAAAGCTAGCATTCGCAAATGCTCAAAACAGTGCATGCCATTCACCATATCTGGAGTTAACTGAGCACTGCCCGCAGGTGGTTCATTCCCCCAATCACATCACATTATCCCCCAAGTTCACCGATCCAGTGCCAATAGACTTTGCAGAGCTTGGCGGGAGGACAACCCCGTTGTCAAACAGATCCTGTACTTCATAGCGAAGACAGAAGCAGTCATCGGTAGTATGGCCAGTTTGCTGATGGTACGCGCAGTACTGGGTAGCATCATGTGTAGCCAGAAGAGGGTTCGGGAGAGGCCGAGGCTTAAGGGGTTTCAGATGGCCTTGTCCAACAAGGATTTGGAGAGCTTTGGACAAAGGCATATAGAGGGCATGGAAGACCCTCCGACCTCGGGGTTGGTACTTCAAGGTTTGTGGATTTTTGCTGGACGCACCAGCAAAGGGATTGCCAGGTGCTGGCCTGGTTTGTTAATCTCTTCCGAGTGGAGGATTAGAGCTAACAGGATCATTTCTGGTACGACGGCCCTTTTCCCGGTTTTCCCCTTGATTCAGATTGCCCCCAACTTGAGTGGCAAAAGTATCATCCACAGTTTTTGCAACCACTGCAACCACTTGCTGTTTGTTCAGTCCCTCGGCTTTCAAAGCCTCAACAGCCAACAGAAGATGTTCATGGGGATCCATGCCCGCCCCTACCTCGTTCTTACCACCTGCCTCCACTTTGCCAAGGGTTTGGCTTTCTTCAAATGTAGTCAGTCCCAAGATTGGGGAGCGTTTTAACATGAACTCCCTGGTAGGCGATGTGGTTGATGATGGCGCCAAAACTCCAAGGGTTAAATCTGTCACTGTTCTCTGAAGATCTTCAATCATGCTCCCCAGCTCAGAAGTAGTAGGTTCACGGGTTTGAGATGATTGGGGTTCAAGTGCATCCATCGTGCTTAAGCTCATGCTTTCCGGGATAAACATCTCGGGCTTGAGTATATGGGTCGGGGGGTATATACTGGGGTTGTAGGTGGGTGGCAGTGTATGGCTGAGGTTGAGATGTGGATGAGGTACTTGGTCCTTGGGGTTTTGAAGTGGAGCTATTGTCCGGTTGTCAATGAGATTCTGGATCTCATGACGAAGGCGGTAGCAACCATCGGTGCCATAGCCGCGCTGCTGATGATATACACAGTATTTGCTGGGGTTATGCTTGGCAGGGAGTGGGTTTGGCAAAGGTTGAGGATTAAGGGGTTTGAGATGCCCTCTTTCCATCAGGACTTTTAATGCGCTGGTTAGGCTCATATGGAGGGGGGTGAAAAATCTACCCTGAGCTCGGGCTGGGCTGGCTATTTGTAGGCTGGCCTTGGTAAAAGGGTCGGCTATGGTGACTGTGTTGACTTTAGCGGGTTTGGAAATAGTGCTACCACCAGCATTGGTACTCCCGACTGGGAGCCTTACGGCAACCTCGGCAGACCCATCCTCAATGTCGTGAATGGAGTTAAGTCCCTGTGTCCTTTTGAATTGCTTCTCAAGGTTCGCAATTTTCACTGCAGTCGGATTGAATTCATTGATATCAGAGGGATGAAGCCTCTCAGTAGGCTGCACTAGGGGTGTGGAAACTCGAGCTTGAGTCAACTTTTCTCGGAGATCTGGACTCTGCAAATCTTCAGCTGGCAGACGTGGATCAAAGTTTGGCTGGGGTCCCGAAACTGGATGCGAGGCAGATGCCCCAGATGGGCGTTGCGTTTCAGCACTGGTCTCATCCTGCATTGCAGTTCCCTGATTTAACGCTGTTATCATAGCCACAAATTCTTCTGAACCCTATGCCATCACGGGTCTACTAATGGTGTGACTGGTGACTGTCGGATCAGGTGAACAAATGAACCTTGTCTGGCCTTCCTTTGCCTTACCACTGGCGAAGGAAAACTGGTTGCCCTTGAACTGAATTTCTGACCTAGCAAAGTCTATCAGCACTAGTCCAATGTGCCCGGGGGATATCGGAGCCTTCTGAAGCTATGGTTCCAGGACTACCTAGCAAAAGAGAAAACAGACAGCACCTCAGCTCAATTTCACTAAAACAGATACGAGCGTAGCTGAATGACTGCACTCGTTACTGATTTCTGCCCCAAAATTCTGCCTCAAATCTGATACCCTCAGGTAAACTGAATCCCAAAATACTGAACTGGTGCCCGCAGGCCTGATGCCCAAACTTGTAAACTGATACATGCATACCTGTAGAGACGCACTCTAAAAGCACATAACAGGTAAGTGAGAGCCAAAACACCCCTATGTTGGGGTAGGGTTTCCCTGTCCTATTTTGTCAGGAGCTAGGGTTTCACTACGCACATAGCGGTTTCAAACAACCTATCGGGTAAGCAACCTGTTCTAGTTTGGAATGGTCACTATGGATCCGAATATGCACTAGGTCGAATGGTCGAAAAGGGTGCCCCGGTAAAACCGGGGTTTGTGTTCCCATACTGGCAGAGCCCACAACCGGTCAGCCTTATGGTCATGCCTTGACAAGACAAGCCTCCGGCAAACCGTTCAGGAATAGCAGATGGCAAACACGGTGTCCTAGGCGCACCAATGCAAATGCAATGCAAAGAAACATACAAGTGTAGTCAAACCCAGATATCACGAGTTCGAGTCAAGTTCTCTAATTCCCCAGCAGAGTCGCCAGAAACTATAACAAGCTCGCGGGGGACCTCGCTACAGCTCGGACTCGATTTGTGCCACGGTTCTTAATCTGAACCAAAGAGTCCAAATCCGGCAAATCATTTTGAGAAAACAGATTTTTTTGAAAGAAGTGCCAAACATGGACTGCTTTGCCAGATACAGAGTCGCCACCTAAATATTTTATTTTGGGAAATTTAGGAAACCCTGACTTGTTGCCTAAGGCCACGTGTCCGTCATCACCAAAGTTGCCTCGGCTCGGGAACTTGGGTACGATTGGGGAAGGTCACTTCGTGAGCACCCCCGCTCGCCCGATCAAAGATCAGCCTCTACTAACCATGATATCTAGTTTTGAAAACATTATGCGTTCTTATTCCGGTTATTAGCCTAGATTTACTATGTGATGCGCACAGCATACAAGTATAGACCGGGTCGCCTGAATTGGAACAAAACATTTCATGTTTGTTTGTTTGAAAATGGTTTGATGGTGCTACCCGCAAGTAGGCTAAGACGTGGATTTGCCACCCTCAGGTGGGTTTAAGAAAACATGATTTTGCCACTATCTAGTGGGCTTAAAACTCACAATTAATGAATTGTTCCAATCCAAATAACCCAACCTCCACCCACAGGCATTCAAGCAGGTATATCACGTAAGCACATAGCCTCATGGTAAACATGCTATTCATGGCAGTCACTCACACGCATGCAAGGATGCTAAAACATAAAACTTACCGAGTACTCCAAGCCAAAACAGAAGCTAATTAGAAATCCATGCATGATCCTAAATATGCAGAAATGCCTAATGCAACACATGCAAAATGCAACTATAGCAGGCTCGGCTATTCTAAACATGGCATATGGAATGCTACAGCTATCATGTATTCAACTTAGAATTGAAATACAAATGCAGTTAGTATGATGTGCCGAGCCCGGTGCATGCAAAACAGATGAATGAATGCAAACATGCTATCATACTGTATGCTAATTGAAACATGCCCTAATCTAACCATCATAAGCTGGTAAATAAAAAGGAGAAAGACGTGGGGTTGGAAGACATACATCACACACACGCACACTTATTACAATCGTGCCCTCGCTCGGAGGGTCCGAAAGAATAATATACAGTCCCAAATGAATAAATAATACAGTTCCAATAAATACAAAAACCCTAATTAATTTACAAATTAATCTAGGAAAGCTATAAACTGGCATGCAAGCCAGAGACTGCCTTGGCTCTGATGAATGATGTATGTTTGGGCTGCCTTGCGCGGAAATCCATTGGGATGCCCCAATTAGCCTCTGTTTGCAATTGTTCTCGGAATGCGTGCCAAGCTCCGGACGGCTGCTGATTCTGGATTTGCTGCAATAGAGAGCAGGAAAGGGGCATAGCAATGTATTTTCACATATGTATCCTCGTGCCACCAATCACGCATATCGATGCATGATGGCCGAGGAGTCGAATTGCACAACTCAATATGAGATGAATGCACGTATGAACACAACAAGACCGAGACTCCATCATGGATAATCCGGAGTGTCGGTGACTGGGAATTGAGACACGTTCCGTCACTCGGAGTACGAAACGTCCCTCGTTTCCCGTGCTCGGGCTAACTCCTATCCCAAACACAATGCAATATGCATGACATGCATGAATGCAATCCTAATATGCAAACCTAGCATACGCAATGCTACAAACTAAAATGGCATGCTCGATGCTCGATGTGACATGGCATATACAATGCTCTAATGTGCAACCTAGCATACACAATGCTATGAAACGAAATGGCATACATAATGCACAATGGACTTACACCAACACAAGTGAGCCTCAGCCACACTCACGTAGGAGGCCATTAGATGGAAATGAGACAACTCGAGATGCGTGCGCGCGCGTACGCAAACCGAGGACCAATCCTAAGGCACGAATGCCACTCTAACAAGACATGGCAAGGCATGGAACATGGCATACAAGCATACAAATTTCAGTAGGAAAATATGATGCAAAACAGCCCCGAAACATGGAATCATGGCACCCGATGCATGGAATGAGACCCGAAACATGAAATTAGGTACATGGAATGACCTATGGCTATGCAAAGCATGCATTATTTGAACATGAAGTGTGAATACAGAAGCAAGGCAGTCTCAAAACAAGCATATTTACAGTTTTAAGCAAGGCCAAAAAGCGAGCGCAAATGGGGCTAAACTAGCATGCAAAAATGGCCCCGAAAGCAAGATAATGAAGCAAGTGACAGCTTCTGACCCTAAAAAGAGAAGGGCCCTTCTACAATGTCGAAGAGGGGCCCAAAATATGATACTTTACAGTTTTCCACAAGCCACAAAAAAAGACACAAGTATGGCAAAACTCTCATGCAAAAAGTGGGCCTAAAGGAGGACAAAGAAGTAAGTGATGCATGCTGGCCCCAAACAGATAAAGGTCCTTCAACAAAGTTGAAGAGGGACCTAAAATGTAACCTTTTACAGTTTATGGTCAAACCCAAAACAGTGCACAAGCATGCTCAAAATACTATACAAGATAAGGCCAAAAAGAGAGCTATAACACTAAGTATAAAAAGGATGCTTCAAACAGTAAAAGACCCTTAATAAAACATGAAGAGGGGGTCAAAATAAGGCCATTTACAGTTCGGACCAAAGTCCAAAAATAGAAGCACAAGAGGCTAACAAATCATGCAAAAATGGGGCCAAAAGAGGGATACAAAGGCAAGTAACAAAAGGAGGCCCCAAAAAGTGATGAGCCCTTCAACAATGTTGAAGAAGGGCTCAAAAGAAGCTACTTTACAGTTTACAACATGTCTCAAAACAGTTTACATGTAGGCGAAAAATACTACACAAGAAATAGGCATATAAGAGAGGTAAAGAAGCAAGTGCAAAGAGGAGGCCTCAAATAGTGAGAGGCCCTTAATCAAACATGCAAAATGGCTCAAAATAAGCCTATTTCTAGTTAGGGTCGGAGCCCAAATATGCAAGCACAAAAGGCTAAGATATTGAACAAAATGAAGCACAAAAGAGGGGAAATGGAAGTTACCCTTGTAGACCAAGTCTTTGACAGCCTTTGGACCAAGAAATGTTGCCTCCTAAGCTCTGGAAAGATCCTCCAAGCTGCTGGAATGGAGTGGTGGTGTGGTGCTAGGTGATGGTGTAGAAATGGTGTGAGGTTTAGGAGGTTTGGATGCTTGAAGTGAGGGAGTGAGGGAGATGTAATACAAGGCTTCAAAGGGGATTTTTCTAACCCCTAAAACCAGACCTGGGGTGCTGGTTATATAGGCAAAAAGAGGGGGGAAAATGGGGGGGGGGGAAAAACAATTCAAGTTTCCCCCCAAAATGGCAACCCCCTCCCGGATACAAAATCTGGGGAAAAGGAATACAGATTTGTAATGTACCAACCCTGAGGATCATGGCCAGCCAGTTTTCTTGGGCTTAGGTGGCCGGCCGGCCTTCCCCATGGCCGGCCGGCCAAGGGTCAAAAAGGTCAATGAAGATTAGTGGCCGCCATGCCATATTAGTGGCTTCCCATGTGTGCACAACACAACTATGTGGTCAAAAACTGGAGAAAGTGAACCAGGAGAGAGAAAAGGCCATTTTTAGGAGGGGTTCAAAAGGGTCAAACACAATTACTAGCCGACCATATGATATTGGTGGCCTCCCAGGTGTGTACAACACAAATATGTGGTTTAGAGCTGGAAAAAATGGCCTTAGGGTGGTCAACATTGGCTTTCAAGTGAGAGAAACGGGCGACGGAGGGCGATGAGGAAATATAACTGGTTGCCGGAATAATTACTGGCCTCCCACCCTTCTACGACCTTCCTAGTGATGAAAATAAGGTCCTTGCCAAAAATGAACTCAAACCGATGCAAAATGAAGGTTCGGGGGCCGAAACGCGTAGCCCGGGGCCTCGAAAACTGATTGTTAGGCACCGGAAGTGGTGTTCAACCACGAAGTTGGTCTCTCGGACCACAGTGTCCCTCAAAAGGGAGTAAATAAGATGTATGCCAAAAATCGGAGCAAACAGAGGTGGTTAGGCGGTCCCGAACCGAGGCACTCGGCCTGACAGCTCCGAAAACCGGGAACCGGGCTCCGAAATGGGAAAAATGGCCTACGACCACGAAACATAGCCTACGGCCACTGAGAGATGATCTACGAGACCTCTCATTCCCTTCGGGAAGAGAAAATAGAATAACAGGGCCTGGTTCGCAAACCGAGGCAAAGCACAAAAGAGTCCGGAAGTCCGGAGGCAAGGCTCGCAGCCAGGACTCCGCAAGCTCAGAACGAGCACAATATGCAACATCACAAAGTGCTCAATCGGTGACATCTGAGTCTTAAGGTCGGTCAAAAATGGGGTGTCTACAAATAGTGTTATTTTGCCAAATTATAGTAATGGTGCTCCAATGGTCATTTGCTATTTTGACAAATTTCAACCAACTTTCCCTCCAAGTTTGTAGGTGTTGTTTGGATATAGGTTTTTTTGTAATTTTATTTTTGTTTATTTTTTATCTATTGTGACATTTTTTTACCTGTTTGTTAAAAAAATTATATATTTATATTATTCCTAACTAGACAAATATAAAAAATTAAAAAAAAATGAAAAATTAGAAAAATAAAATTTGTTTGATTAATTCACCCCATTAAAAAACATATCACTACATATTTAATAAATTTTTTAACTACACATAAAAAAATAAACAATCACCAATTAAACAAACTGAATAAATTTTTCAAAATTACAAAGGAATAACAGCATAGTGGCGACAGAAAAACAAAATTACAAATCAATAATAAATTTTATATATATCTTAATAATTAAAATATTATATTTTTTCGCCATTTTATATATATATATATATTTTGTACCATTGTACAGATATTTCCCCATTCTTAGTATTATTTCCAAAAAAAACAGAGACAAATACAATGGGCTGGACATACAACACAATAGACGACACAAAGAGACAAAAGCAAAAGCCCCCCTCAATGAACCTCTCTCTATCTAAACCCTCTCGTCTCTAATTCCAATCCCCTCTTTCTTCTTCGTTTTCCTTCGGACTCCATTGACATTGCTTCGATTTCACGACATACGCTCACAGCTCTCGCGCAACTATACACAGGACTACTGATTTAGGTTTCTCTCTGACTCTCTCATTCTCTCACTCGGTCTCCTTCTCAGTTTCTCACTCTCTCTCCCTCTCACTCTCTTAGTCTGTCTTTCCCCTCTTTCTGGTTGTTGATGTGGATCTGAGGGGATTGTGATTTTTGAAACTCAAAGCTGCCGATGGATTCAAACTAGATCTTCAAAAGATTTAAATCTAGTATGTTTTTTTTTTCAAATTTTCTTAATTATTTTTTTTTGATCAATTTTTTGTTCATCCATTAATTTTTGATATCTATCTCCATCAATTTTTTTTTGTCTGTCTTCATCAAACAAAATTTGGGTTTGTCAATTTCATTTTGAAATTTGCTTGATTCTGAAAATTGGGTTTGATTATGAAAAATGGGTTCCCTACTGGATTAATTATGTTGTTTTCAACTGAATTTGGTGCCAAATTCCTGTTGATTTTTGCTGATCTGGCAAGCTTGGCATTTGCCATTTCACTTGCCAAATTTGAGAACACATATGACATCTGCCATCTTTGGCAAGTGAAATAGCAGACCATTGGAGACAACTTTTTTCCATTCCTGTCATTTTTTAGCTTTGGCAAGTGAAATAGCAGCTCCATTGGAGATGCTCTAAGTATTCATGTAACACTTTTATAGAATGATAAGACTAAGATTATTAAAATAAATAATTAAAATTAATATTATTCTTTTGTAACAAGTATCATAATATAAATATCATTACATTAATTAAAGTTAATTCCATTGTGATTTTATGTGAGACATCATATTTCTAGAAGTGATTTACATACACATGTATCGTCCAATTTGATATTAATTGATTAAAATAATGGAACTCAATACGTTTTTGTTATGTTTTTCGAAGATTAATTGGCAAATATGAAATGATAAATAGTGTGGAATAATATTTTAAAGAATAATGATTCATCGAAAATGATTATATATATTTAAGACACCTATTGATAATTTTTGAATAATTTGAAATAAAATTTTTGAATTTATAGTATTACTGATAATGCACCTTGTTAACCATGTGGTTTAATTTTGATGATGTCTAAAATATTATTTGATAATTTTTTTTAATATACAAATTTTACAATCATTTGACACAAAATATGAAAATAGATTTTGGTTGCATCGGTTTAAAATAATAAAAATTTTTGTGCAATGAATAGTAAATTATTATTCATTGTTTGAGAAATTTGAAACACCATGTGGTGGTGGGTTGTCTTCATTAGAGTGTATCTAAAATTTCTACAACAGTTACAAATATTATATATTTTCAAATATCATATAAATGTTATTTAAAGAGATTTTACAGTGCATTTAAATATTTTAATAGAAAAGCTACTAATTATTTTTTGAATTTACGTCACAAAATAACTGTACAAGTTTTGGAAAAATTGTAATTATTATTCATCGAAAGCAACCTTTAATTTCAAACGGTGCATGCACATCTTGAAAGAGAGAATCGGGGTCCATGCTCCGCATGTTCAGCGTGCCCGAGTTGCTATCCATGTGAAATGTCTCCAAAGTTAGAAGAAAAGGTCTCCCCTCCTCCAATGGATATATATTTTTGGCATAAAAGAAGCATTTTGCTTGGAGAAAAATTGAAGAACTTAAAGAGAAAAAAATCTGTGTTAAAAAATTTTGATTTTATTTTTTATTTTGCTTTTTCACTTTCAAAGCTAAGTGTTATTCTTGTTCTTACACTTTCATATCTACTCTTTGAAAGAGAATCATTTTAAAAGAGAGTTGAAATACCTCTTATCTTTATTGATTTTTTTGTGAGAGAATTTTGTAAAGGAGAGACATTTATTATTAAGTGAGACTCAACAGATAAGAGTAAGATCTGAGTAAAATTCATAAGTTTGGTGAAGCCTTGGTGATATATTGATTTGTTTGATGGTGAAAAAATTCTCAAGGAGGATCCTTGAGGAGTAGTTGTAAGCCTGACATGCCAAACCACTATAAATCGCCGTGTTTGATTTTTTCTCTATATCTCTTTTGCTTTTATATTTATTATTATTGCTTTGTTCTTTTTTTATTATTATTATTTAAATTCAGATATTTTGATTATTATATTTAATATTGTGAAATTATTTTTAATAACCTAATTCACCTCCTCTATTGGGTTGCCTACTTGGGATAACACACATTCAAGTGCTCTGCTAGAAATGATATGCAAAAATAATTTGGCTAGATTAAAAAATTTACGATTATTATGATGTGTCACATAATTAATCAAAACCTTTTTGAAAACTGAAATTATGATTTGAATTTGTAATTTTTTATGAATTAATGTGAATAACTCTTATAATTTTACTTATAAAAGCATAAATCCTACATTTGAGTTAACCCACCTTAAGCACTATCACAACCCAAACCTCGTATCTAGAGGTTCGGCATTGCAACAAGACAATTACTAAAGTTAAAACAAATTAATAGTGCAGCAGTGTCCAAATCTTTATTTAAAAAAAAAAAAAAAAAAAAAACATATACATTGGAATTTCTATTTAATTACATTGCCAAAACTGGACTATGACTACAAAGTGCTTTGTGCCTACCTTACGCACTAGTCCTAACACATCACCTGAAAGTGGTTAACAACTATAAACACATGATAGAGTGAGAAATATTATATTGAGAGCATAAATGTATAAAAATCACTATGAATAATTATTCAGGTAAAACAGAGAATAGTTTGGTTCGAACAGAAATCATATAAACAAAAGAATCATAACTACGGTACAAAAAAGAACAGAGGGTCAGTGGATATTTAGGTCCCTAGACATGTGACGTTCAGAAGGCCAGCTATTTAAATTCCCAGCCTTGGGACCTTTAGAGGGTCACAAGGTGACAACAGCACAGAACAGAATAGTGAATCAATGGATAATTATGTCCCCCAAACATGTGACTTTCAAAGGATTAGATATTTAAGTCCCTAGGCTTGGGACTTTCGTGGTGATATTTATAAAATAATTGTAAAAAAACACATTTAATAAACAGTTATATCCACGAATTTTCTTTTTTAATCAAATAGAGTTCATTTAACAAATAATATATATATTACAAAACATAATTTATATAAAACAAATTATAATAACTCAAAATATAATAAACCTCACCTTAATATTGATCCCAAACTTAATTTCGATTTCTGGCCCAGTCTCTCCTAAACATCTCATTTGTTATATTTTTCCATTCCTATCCTTCAATTCAAATTCACCTATTTATAGGTGATTGATGGCTTCACTATTGATAGTATTTAGCAGTCACATGGCTTACCACATTGAGCAGCTGGTTTCCCCCGTGTTTCCTTCTTTCTCAATTCAAGATGATTCATGGATCTATGTATGATATTATTATATTATTTACTCTGCTTTATTTGCATTCCTTTCCCTTTTCTTGTTTCTTTTCTCTCTTTTTTTTTTTTTTTTTGTTTTAGTTGTTTGGGATGACCTAAATAAGTGTACTTTTTACTTTTTATGAAATATGAATTGGATTTGAAGTGATGTGGTAGAGAAGTGATATAATTTAAATAAGATGATGTGACGGGGTGGTTTGGAATGATTTAAATAAGTGTACTTTTTGACTTTTTATAAAATATAGGTTGGGTATGGATTGAGTTTGAAATGATATAATGACTTAAGTAAGATTGTGACTTTTTAACTTTTTGACTTTCGAAAGCTATGCCAAACCTAACCTTATTTTCTTATTACTTTGCTTTCATCATCAACAGCACCATAGCACATTTTCTCCTAATTCTACTATAACCCAAATAACGTTATGATTACATTATTATTATTATTATTTTTTATAAAACACAATGATTTCTAATTAAATTATATTTTAACATATATAATTATAAAATTAAATATTTTTTTCAAAGTATCAATTTAACTATTTTATATTATAAAATAACTAATTTAAGGTATTAAAAAATTGATTATTGTATAATTTGCGTAAAAGGTATTATTCGGAGTGTTATAAACACTTTTTCGTATAATAAAATACTAAAAAATTGTAATACCAAAATATTATAATATATTATAATCAAACACTACTTGAAGTGTAATTAAAGATCTAAGACACCACTTTACACATAATTAAAAAAATAAGAAATTAACAAAAACCTTTACAATTAATAATCAAAATAATATAACATGAGTTATAATTAAGTCATAATTGTATATTATAGAATTTTCCATTGTTTTTATTTTTTTCAGAAAAAAAATATATTTTGATACAGTGAAATTTATGATTTTTGATAAATTTGATTAACACAAATGAGAATTTGATTTTAAGTCAAGAATACATTTTTTTTAAACTTTTTTTTTATTTTAAAGTTTGGAAGAAAATATTATTATTTTTTTTTTAGTCTTTTAAATAGGATCACACACAGAAATAAAAATTTTCATCAAACTATTAGCAAATTTATTTGTATTTAACTTTCAATTAGTAAATTTTATTCATATAAAGTATTAAGATTCAAAATTAATTTTTCATTTTAAAAATAAAAATGATACTATATGCATCAATTAATATATTAATTATTATACTAACGGATGATGTCACATAATTTTAAAAATTTTAAATCTTTTTAATTTAAATAATAAATAAATAAAATCATAATTTTAAAATAATAATATCATAATATATATTATTATATTAATTAATACATTACTTAACGAGAGGAGCTTGCCTCCGGTCTTTAATCGGACTAGATGGTGTTGTTTGGCCCTTAGAAGTCACTACGAGTCCCGTTTTGATAATTCAAATCATTCAATGCGTAGAACTCATCGAGTACTATATGTCTATAAAAAATTACTTTGATCAGATATTAATAACTATGTGATCATATTAGTTTTGTATTAAAAAAATAGACGGTGAATAAATTAACGGTTGACAAAAAACTGATAAGATGAGATAGCTATCAATATCCGATCAACGTGATTTTTTACAAACATATAATACTCTACGAATTCTATATATTGAACAGTTCAAATTATTAAAATAAGACTCATGATAAACCTTTATGAATCAAATAATACCGTCTAATTCTATTAAGAATCGAAGGCAAGCTGCTCCCTTACGTAATATTTGTAGCACCACCACAAAATGTCACCTACTAATTCATTGTTATTGCCCATGTTTTTGCTGACACAGTTCACGTGAGTTCGGCTCAGAAAATCCCGTAACGTGTAGGGAAATGTTAGTGCGTGTTGGCGTTGTCTGTTTTTGAAACTCTCAAACTTATTTTTAGTGATATTCTAAATAAAATAAAAAAATAAATAAAAAAAACTTATTTTTAGTAATTTTTTTATTAAAATTACTCCATTTGTGTAAGTGAATCTGAAAGTGAAAAAAAAAATCAAAATTTAAAAATCAAAATAAGCTAAAACAATTTACTATTTTTAGTTTATTTTTGTCTTTTCTAATTTTTTTATTTTAATATTTTTTTTATTTTTTTATTCATCTCGACAAATAAAATTCAGAAGCCTAAACACTTTTTGAAAAAATAAAATAAAAAACTATTAAAAACAAAAATAAGCCAAAGCCATCCAAAAAGCAAACCAGAAACACTTTTTTTTTTTAGTGAATATGTTTTAAATTTTTTTGATGGACTGCAAAACTAAAATTTTGAAAAACAAAAAGCGTTTGCCTTTTTTGACTTATTTTTTTGTTTCAGTGAATCTTGTTTATTGGATTTTTCTTATTTATTTTTACTTTTTAAATTCATTTAAACTAGACAAATTTAATAATAATAATAATAATAATAATAATATAATTTTTATAAAAAAAAATACTTAAAACCAAATAAATTTGAAAACAAAAATGTAACTTTTCCAAACGCCCCGTTAATATTGGTACTCATAAAAATAATATTAAAAGTTAGAATCGAGCCTCTCTCATATTATATTAAGGTTAAAAACTAGCTTTTTATCTTACTATGTACAAGTCCTATCTGAATTTTAATTTTATATAAATATTATTGTAACATTCTTTTTGTTTTTTGAAATCAATTTAAAAATTAAATGTCAAAATCTAATAACTGAATTTTAAAATATAGTATTAATAAATAAATTTATTTTAATTTATTTTGAAAAAAGTGATGCTCTGGAACTATTGTATAATTTTTCAATAATCATAGTATTATATTTTTTGAGTAGATTTTTTTTTTTTTTTTTTGATATAACTATTAAGGTAAATTTTACAAATTTAAGCATTTATAAATGACACGTTTATTTATTTTTTTGATATAACTCTAATTGATAATATATAAAGTATGTACTTATAATCTAACGTTTTTGGCATCATGTACTTCTTCATTACCGTTCATTGTAGGATCTTTATAAATTGGGTTGGGCTTTTCTAATATTCATATCTTAATATGGAAAAATTTAAGATTGTTGGATTTATCATAGGTCTCATTCTCATGATTTGAACTGTTTATTTTGTGAAATTCTCAATGTATATTATCCATAAAAAATTAATTTGATTAGATAATTATAATCTTTTTATTTTATCACATGTCTTCAAAAAAAATGAATGACAAATATATTTTTGAGGGAAATGCTATGGTGTGCACCCCCTTAGGGATACATACTATATGCACCTTACTACAAAATATGTAAGTTTACCATAAAATATCATAACGTCAACTACAAAATGCGTAACTTGGCTTTGGCATAACAAAAATGTCGTAATTAAGCCATAAACTTTTGCAACATTAACTACAAAATTTTAGATACTTTGTTATGCCAATTTATGAAAAAGTTACACATTTTGTAATCAATATTACAAAATTTTATAATAAAATTACACATTTTTGTGATAGAATGCATATAATATACACCCTCAAAAGAGTACACACCATAAGATTTTCCTTCTTTAAACATTATTGTTGATTATTTGGAAGTCCGAAAGTACGTTCACGTGGTGTTCCAAGATAGTATAATTGGTGGAGAAGATGGAGTATTAATTATTTGTGTTGGGTGATTGAAAAATATGAAAAACATAATAAATGGTAATGAAAAATTATTGATTAATCATGGGGCACCATGTGACAATGCCCTCAGGCG
>JAXFYN010001295.1:0-35992 GCA_036172215.1 Camellia granthamiana | reverse complement strand
AGTATGTGACAACGCACAAAGTAAGCATGCTACAACACATGGAGGAATGGACTTAAACTAGATTAGGCAGCTCTAAATAGGCCTAAAACAGTAGCCAAAATGCCCAAAAATGAAGGCTAAACACACATGCACACATGCAAGTAAGTTGGACCAACACTTAGGCATTAAACAAGCAACTCCAAAGCACACTTTAAAGAGGCTAAGTATGGACAATTAGCATGCATCATAAACTCTGAAAATCATGTAAAACATGGTGCCAAACCAAGCAACAAAGCGAGCTAAACGTGCAACAATGGCCCCAAGCATTCGAGGCTCGCCAAAGAGGTAATGGACTACACTTAGTACAATCACACATGGCAAGACTTAGGCGACCAAAAACAGAGTTTTAACACATAAAACTAAGCCCAAAAGGCCAACTAGATGGCATCTAAATGGTTTGAATCCAAAGGCATGCACAATGGTCAAAACATAGGGCATACAACACATGCTTTTAAGGCAACAAAGAGGCATCCGAGGCAAGCATATGAGCATGTCAAAGGGACTGAAATAACATGTTAGGTGGTTCCAAACCACCAAAATGATGCAAGCAACACATGCTACACATTCTCATACTTGAAGCATACAAGCTCAAATACAAAGGAGCTATACTAAGCATGCCAAGATCAACCCAAACACCTATGGACAGACCTAAAACATGGCAAGAATAAGCACACAAGTTTCACAAATCTAAGCTTAAAACATGTTAAAACAAAGGCACACAACCTAAGACATGTTAAGGGATCAAGGAGGCATTGCATGGCAACTATGCTAAGCATGCATGGAGTACCAAAACCAACTTAAAACCATGTTATATTATGACAATATAAGCGTGAAAAACAGTCATGGCATGATCAACACACACTCAAACAAAGGCTTCCTCTAGAGGCCAAAAAGTGTCCCTTTCAAGGACAACAAGGAGAGGGGGTGGCCCTCCCCTTTTGGAGACTCCAAGGCACCATCCCCACCACTGAAATCCCTCAAGATTTCAGTGGTGAA
Organism: Camellia granthamiana; assembly: GCA_036172215.1. Lineage (NCBI taxonomy): Eukaryota > Viridiplantae > Streptophyta > Magnoliopsida > Ericales > Theaceae > Camellia > Camellia granthamiana. The sequence goes on along the minus strand of JAXFYN010001295.1, from coordinate 34,957 downwards.
GAGGCCCAAACACCAAAGTCTCGAAACTCACCAAAATAGCACAAAAATGGGGCCTTTCAAGGCCTAAAGGTGGTCAAACACACCCAAACCACGAAACACTCTTAACAAACAATCAAGAGGGCCTAAAAACAGAACTTTTTTATGTTATACACTAAACACAAAAACAGCTCTAAGATAGGTAGAAATAGAATGCAAAAATGGGGAATAAAGGACTAGTTTCTTACCCTTGTTGACCTTCTTCACAAAGGGAGGACCAGCTGCCTCCTTGAGCTTAAACCAGCCCCAAAACTCTGCAAATAATCCCTTAGAACCTCAATAGCCAAGGAAAGGTGTAATGGTAGGTGTTTGTATGCAATACTATGAACAAATGCACCTAGAACACTCAAGAGAGAAATAGATAGAGATAGAATGTATATGAGTTTTAAACCCTAGAACCAGAGCTTCTAGCAATGTTTTCCTCTCTAAAATCTCTAACCCTAATGCCAAGAGAGGAGGGCTCCTCTTATAGGCAACCAATCTTGTAAAGCTTGTCAAGAAAGCTAACAAGAAGAGCATCCCTCCATACACGTGTATGGAGGGGAACAAAATACCAAACAGCTGTCCTAAAATATCTGAAAAAGCAGATGAACAGTAGTCGGCTGGCCAAAAATGTCATTTTGACAAAAATGACTGCCGGTCGGCAATATATATTGCCGGTGGACACAAACAACAGCCGGTGGCCTCTAGCCACTGTCGGTGGTGTGTGGGGATGCCTCACAAGGCATTCCCTGCCCCTCCAAGGCAAAACACAGGTGTTTGGTGCAAAACCAAACACAAAACGGTCAAGTTCGGAGATCCTGAGGCAAGGCGCGTAGCCGAGACCTCCGGGAACTTCAAACGAACACAAACAAGGATGATCACCGAGTGTTCCAACGGTGACATCCAAGTCTTGAGGATGGTCAAAAATGGGGTGTCTACAGGCATACATAATGCACGTGACATAACATGGCATACACAATATACTTACGAAGACTATCATGCGCACATGAACTAAATGGCATATACAAATGCAAGATGGACTTAGACCAATATGAGTGGATCTCAGCCACACTCACATTAGTGGCCATGCATGAAAATGAGACAACTGAAATACATGCAAACATGCACGAATACAAAGGATCGATCCTAAGGCACAACATGCAACTCTAACTAAGCATGGCAAAGGATGAAATATGGCATGGAAACACACATTCTCCAGCTCTGAAACATGATGTACAATGGTCTCGAGTCATGCAAACACTTCACACAATGCATGCTAGATGGCACAATTACCGAAACTAGTTAAGCGAATTACACTAGAGGTACACAAAGTGATGCACAAATGGCAAGACCAGCCCCAAATAGACCCTAGGCAGGTCCAAGACAGTGGGAAAATGGCCTAAAATGATGGCTCCATAAGCAAAGAAATGAAGCTCATGCAATGGTCCGAAAACGAGGCATTTATGCACAACTCTCAAACACGTTTAAAGAGTGGAAATCATGGGAATATGGCATTCATATAAGCTCTGAAATATGATGTATAGTGACCCCAAAGCATGAAAACACCTCAGTATATGCATGCAATAGACCTCAAATCTCAAAGCTAGGCATGGATATTGAACTACAAGCATGCAAAACAAACATCATTTGACCATGAGACCCAAAAACAGAGCTAAGGCAATCCAAAATATGCACAAAATCAGTCTAAGGCATGGCCAAAAAGTGCTAGAATTAAGGGCTAAAAGATCATACAATACAAGCTAGTGAACTATGATTTGCACTACAACTATATGAAGCACATGAGAGCTCACCAAACCAGCCAAAAACAGAAGTATGCCATGCCAAATAATACCCAAAAACCCACTGAAACTCAGTCAACACATGTTAGAATAAAATGTTCATTTGAAAGGCCAAGGAGAGGGTTGTTCTACACATGTATGATGGACACACAAAATGGAAAAACTACCTCTACAAAGAGGTTATTAGGGCCCTAAAACTTACTGAAAATGGCCTGAAATGAATCTAGGAAGCATGCAAGTAAAGGCCCCTTTGGAAGGCCTTGAAGAGGATTACTCTACACATGCATAATAGACATTCAACATGGCAAAAAGGGCTCCGGACAGAGCCTATGAAGATCACAAAACTCGCAAAAAGTGGCCTGAAACATGGCTTTAAAACATGCAAATAGGGGCTCCTTTGTAAGGCCAACAAAGCTAGTAAACAAAACAAGGGGTGAGAGGGTCACCCCTCTTTGATTTTGAGGCTCAAAAACACATAATAGCCATTGAAAATCTGCTGAATTTCGTTGGTCAAAAGGGCCAACAAAGCTCACAACAAAGGCCCAAACGCATGGCCTAAAACAATAGAAAATGAAGCATGCAAGGGGGTAGATGACCCCCAACAGAAAAATAGTCTTAAACAAACATGTTTAGAAGCTCAAAACAAGACTTTTTTTAGTTTATGACAAAGCCTAAATATGCTTGCAAATAGAGCTAAACTATGAAGCAAAATAAGGCTACAAAGAGGGAAATAGAGACTTACCCTTGTAGAGAAGAAGGCTAGCAGCTTCTGGACCAAAATAGGAACTCTTCAACCTCTGAAAATGAGCTCCTAGGTTCTTAGGTTGACCATGGAGGTGTTGTGCTTGGAGGTGTAGTGCAATGGTGCAAGAACCATGGAGCTTTTGAGCACAAAAGAGAAAGATATAGAAAGGTGTATATGTTTTACCTTCCAAGAAGTTTTGAACCCTTGCAATGGAAGATGACCTCTTCCTTTATAGAGGAGAGGGGCTAAAGCTTCCTCAAGAAGCTTAAAACCAAGCTCAAAGATCCTCCATACACGTGTATGGAGGATTACTTCTGAGGCTTCCAGCTGGCCCAGCTGGCTAACACTCAGTGAGACAAAAAACCAGGAAGGTGGCCGACCAGTTCAGGTGGTCGGCAGACCACTCCCCCTGGTCGGCTGACCAGGTTCAAAAGGGTCAAATGGATTTAGGTGGTCGGTAGACCATATTGGTGGTCTCCCAGGTGAATGCAACTTAGTGGTGGTATGGGAAACCAGAAAATGTGGCCCAAAAGTGAGGGAGACCAGCTTCCTGACAAGAAAACCGGCCGACTGGGGAAAGGTGGTCTCCAAGAAGAAAAGGTGGTCTCCCAGCCTAGTACCACCTTCCTATCAATGAAACTAGGGTCCATGCCAAAAATTAACCCACACCGATGCGAAACGAAGGTTCAAGGGCCAAAACGCGCAACCGAGGGCCCCGAAAACTGACTATTAAGCATCGGAGGTGGCGTATGACCACAAAGGTGGTCTCCCATGCCACAGTGTCCCTCAAGGGAGAGGGAACAAGGTGTGTGTCAAAAATCGAAGCAAACAGAGAAAGTTAAGCGGTCCCGAACCGAGGCACACGGCCGACGGCTCCGAAAACCGAAAACCGAAAACTGGTCTCCAAACGGGAATAGTGGCCTACGACCACGAAACGTAGCCTACGGCCACTGAGAGATGGTCTACGAGACCTCTCCCTCCCTTCAGGAAGAGAAAACAGAGAAAACAAGACTTGGTTCACAAACCGAGGCAAGGCACGAAAAGGTTCTGAAGCCTGGAGGCAAGGCTCTCAGCCGAGACTTTGCAACCTCAGAACGAGCACAATATGCAACATCACCGAGCGCTCAGTTGGTGACGTCTGAGTCTTAAGGTCGGTCAAAAATGGAGTGTCTACACCTTCTCTTGTTTTGACGCCTTTGTCCCCGGCGTGTCTTCCTCGGCCCTAGCATACTTCTCAATTCTGGCCATCAGTTCCTCCATACTTTTTGGCAGTGTCTTTGCTAATGATTTTCGAAGTAAACAATCATCTTTCAGGCCATTCTTAAAAGACACGACCGCCACCTCTTGGTTGCATCTTGGTATTCGGTTGAACACCTCATAATACCTCTTAGCATAGGCCCTAAGGCTTTCATTCTCACTGATTCTCAGAGCCATTAGGGCGTCCACCCTCATTGGCTGTAGTTTGTTTGTCACAAATTTGGCCACGAACATCTCGACTAGGCTTTCCCAGCTTTTCACAGTTCCTTTCGGCAACTTGTGAAACCAGTCTGATGCGATTTCCCTGAAGGATGAAGGGAACACTTTGCAGAGCAACGGCTCATTCCTGGTGTATAATGCCATTGAGTTTAGGTACAAGCCGACGTGAAAGTTGGGGTCCAACTTACCATCGTATATCTAGAATCTCAGCATATTAAACCTCTTCGGGGCTTCAAACTTCTCTAATTTTACCGAGAACGGTGTTCTCAGCTTGACCGGAGAAGTTACCTTGGCATCTTGTCACTTCCTCTGGAAGTAATCCCTTAGATCCTCCTTGGTTCGTCCAAGACCTCGGCTATCAACATATTTCAGCCTTTTCGGTACGCTACTTCCGATGTCGTTGTGAGTCCTCTTGGACCTCTCTCCATTAGTTGCGTCAAAACAGAGTTCCTTCCCTTGAACATGCCGATGTTCTTTGAGATCAGCTTCCTTGGTGTGATGCGTCCTCCGTGAATCTTCTTTTATTGACTCTCCTCGCCCGACCTCCCTTGATGGGTCAGTGAGAGTGTTCCTTGGTCCTGGTGTGCTGAAGGATCGCAAGAACTATTTTCTGCCCTTCTTTCTGGGCATCTTTCTTGGCCACTAGAATCGGTGTATCTTGCAGCGCATGACATTGTTCTGCATCATGAAATTTCTGACTGTTTGTAGGTCTGCCAATTTGTTTGCCATTCTTTTCATCTCGTCGTCCCTCCGTAGGCATCTATCTTTTCATACCTGGAGGTCGTCCTCGTTATAATACTCGCTTCGGCCTGATTTCTTTGGTACGTCACCCTCTTGACCGACGTCTTTCTCTCCGGGATTTTGATCTCGAGTTTCCTCATTACAATTATCCTTCTTTGCGTTAGGGTCAATATGCTTCCCACTCCCAGTAGGAGTGTCGTCCCCCACCTTCTCTTTCTGTCCATCACTGGCCATCTATTCTCCTTTCTTTTCCACAGACGGTGCCAAACTGTGTGTGTCAATTTCTGACTACACTGCCAACTAAGTACTCAGCTGGAGAACACCGACAGAATAGATTAAGCCCGAACGACCTGTAACAGAAAGAAGAGATTCCGGTGGTGGTTCGTCCACCCGAGGGCACTCCGACGATCAAGTCAGTTATCTCTCAAAGATAGCAAAAATGCTTAACTCACTATTCAGAATAAAAAGCATACCTTAGACCTATGAGGGTGCCTTTCTTTTATAGCCAACATTGACTTAATCCCAATAGAAGCCTAGCTCCAATGGATTCTGGATTACTGCTAATCTTGGACTCTCGGTAGGATTGGGATAAACTCTCTAAGAGTCTTATCCTTACCCAAACTGAAATCCTCTCCTAATCTAGGACTCTTGTCCCTTATCCGCTTACCCTGGATTCCGGTATTCTCACAGATAACCTCGGCCTAGCCGATATTACCTCGGCATCATGTCCAGAACACGTGTCACCTCGGCTGGCACTTCGGTGCCACCTCGGCCACGTGTTGTCATTTAGAAATTACGTCCCCACACAAGCAAATGATGAAATGAAATTTAACTAAAAAAAAAACAAGAATAATTTTGAGACTAAATTATTTTCTTATTTAAAAAAAGACAAATATGATCAAATCGTATACCAAACGATATCTAATTAATTTAATTTCTGTATGAATAATTTACTCAATAAGCATTACAAGATGAAAAGTTAAAATTACCAATACAAGGTATAATGAGCTCATATAAGTCTTGTTTGTTACAATCTATTATAAGATTAAGGATAAATTACACTAACCTTTCATGAAGTTTGGAGAAAATACAACAAGTCCCATAATTTTAACATAATTATTTTGACTCTCTTGAGGTTTACTTTATAGAACACTTAGTTCTATTTTCATTTATAATTTGTTAGCCAAATGGATAGACAAATGATGTTGTCATCTTTTTTTTCACTAAAATGTGTATATATATTTGTTTATCCTTGTGTCTTCCTCGGATTTGCATTATTTTTTTCTCCATTTAACCTTAAAAAATGAAAGGTTAGTGTAATTATTTTAAAATTGTGAGACTTGATGTATTTTCTTCAAATCTCAAGGGAAAGTCTGTGTAATTTACCTATAATTTACCCTAAGGTTAAAGTTGATAAATAGAAACATCATTTCTTCAACTTTCATATAATCAACTTTTGTAGCTTCTTTAAATTATTTCTGCTTGATAAGTTGTAAACATAAATTATACCAAATAGTCTGGCATAACTCAAAAACAAAAAATAAAAAAATGAAGCCACTCATAAGTGGCACCAAGCATGTAACCCCCAACCTCTGGGCCGATAATAAATTAAATAAACTTTAAATACATAAATCATCTCCAAAAATAATCTATACAAATGTTTTCAAAATATAATTTATACAATTGTCTCCAAATATATATATATATGGTTGTGGCTCAAAATCTAACTCAATTAATCTCTTTAGTACTTCAAATCCAATAAATTTACTTCATACCTAAAAAATAAATTAACTCAGGAAGTATATAACATGACAAGAATAATAATGCTTGGATAGAAAATAAATCAATAGGGATCCAACAATTTACGACATTGCACAAACAATTCAATTTGAGGTTATCAAGCAATTTACCAAATTTTATAAATAAATCAATTCAACATATGATAACTTGCCAAGATCAAATACCTGGTCCTACTCAGTATATGACCAGTGACCGACCTCACCCATTTCATCCAAGCACAACTGCTTATTTGGGCATATTAGTGCAACTTATTGGTAGAGTTCACTCAATCTATATACGGAGTATTTTCACGTCATGTAATCAGATAAACCAATATTGTTAACACAGAATATCTTTACATAATTTTATCAAAACATCAAAATAATCAAACGTATCAACATTGAATAATTTCGTGAAATTTATCAAATGACCAGCATAACAAACGGAATACAAATTGGAAGTAATTAAAATAAAATTCTTTGCAAAGAGATTTAGAGAAAGCATATTACATACCACCCGAATTACCTTAAAACAATTCCATGATCACTGGATAATTAAATCCTTTTATTACCACTCTGATTATCTACTATTTATCATACATCTCCACAAAAAAAAAAATGATAGATTAAAATTCTAAGATATAAGGTATGTAATGTGTAGAGAGTCAAAAATTAAAGTCAAAATTAAGTATGGATTTAAGTGCGGAGGTCGCCCCTGTTAGGTGGCTAGGAATGATTAAAGGAGCATGGGCCAAAACTTAAGGAAAGTGGGTCAATAGTGGGTCGGAGTAGGTCTGACCCGCCAAAGGTCCGAACAAACTCCATGAAGAAAAATGTCTAAGTCAAGTTGCGAAGGCAACACTTGCAGCGGTCAAGTTTGTTGAGGCACTTTGCCTCAGCGCCACCATTCCTAGTATTGCCAATGTCGCCACTTGAAGTTGTTGAGGTAAAGAGAAAACCGGAGCAACTAAGTTGTAGAGGCAACACTTGTAGCGACCAAGTTGCGGAGGTACTTTGTCGACGTTTCCATCTCTAGTATTGTCTGCGCCGCTATTTGAACTTGCCATGGGAAATAGCCACCACAGCAACTACAGACACCGCAACTAATTAGCGGAGGGAATACCCTACCAAAGGGATAATAGCTTTTGGGAGAAGCTTCCACTCCACAAGTAGAGGTTAATGCTTGGCGCTGATAGCAGACCCCCCAAAGTCATTTTTAGTTCGGTGTTGATAGTAGGCCCCGAGGCTCACTAGCTTGGCGCTGATAGCAGGCCACAAGGCTTACTGGTTGGAGCTGATAAAAGGCCCAGAGATACTAGTATACCGCGGTAACCCCGCGAAGATGAGAGTAGGATAGCTCGAGCGCAAGGGACTCTCTCTTCATTTACCCAGGTCATGGACCTGCCTTGGTTGCACAGGCAGGACCAATGAAGCCCCCCTTAGGCTTGGTACTAAGGCACAGCATGGATGATAGAAGACTTGGTTGTGGCCTTCACCCTGGAAAGCTAGGGAGTTTGTGGGTAGGTGACTAAGGGTGGAGGTTTCGTTAAGGTGAACACAAACATAGCCGATAGCAGGCTATGAAGTCCTGAGAATGCATGTCTTGGCTAAACTGAACTGAGAAGGCAAGTGCAACGGCAAACATTACTGCTGCAAGTGCACTTGCTGAGGTTTAAGCTGAGGAGGCAAGTTGCAGCGACAAACACTCCTGCTGCAAGTGCACTTGCTCAGGCATATGTGCCGAATAAATAGTACACAGTACATGTAAAGGGACACGTGGCACCTTCAGCCTAGTGGGCTAAGGTAGAATATTCCATGTGATTCTTAAGAATCCATGTCCTTACTTTATTTGGCCACTTGGTATCCTTTGGTATCAAGGAAAGCCTATAAATAGGACCCACTTCCCAAGGTTCAAGGAGAGGAGTTTTGGGAAACTTGGGGAGATACTACCTATTTTGTGCATTGCCACTCTCTTCTTCTTGAGCCACTTGCTCCACCTTTACCTAGCTGCTCATTCTCCAACTTCTCCAGAGTTTTGTTGACTCGTTCTCCAACTATTTCATTTTTGTTGGACCATTAACATAGTTTTGCCTCTCAAATCACTTTTCTAATCATTGTTTACCTCAAACCCCGTTACATTTCTGGCGACTTTGCTGGGAAGGCTACTTTGTTGATGGTTCATACTCACAGTGGCTTTCACACTTCACCAGAAAAAATGACAGAAAATGAAGTTCAGCAGCAACCACGGCAGCAAGGTTCTTCTAATGGCAGAGTAGCACATGCTGAAGGCCATAACCACAGTGTTATAGTCGAATAGTCTAGTCACTTCAGGACACATAGAGGGAAATCCTGATAGCTTTGCAAACTCTCACCGAAGCTATTATCGCCATGGCATCCAGGCTAATTCCAGTACATGTGCCTCTGCCTGTAGCAGTCCCAAACCCAGTGCCTAACCCACTCCCTAAGAATGGGATTCGATCCAAGTGCCTTCAGCAACACCTCAGGTAAATGGAAAGGTTTCTGGTTTAGCTACATAGGGACAGACTGGCCTTTACCAACCTACTCACTTCGTTACTATAGCCGACGTCCAGGCTGTGCTCGAGTAAGAGCATAGCAAGAAGCAACTGCCATCTCTCCTAGACCCAGATGTGAAGCCCCCATATCCTTAGGAGATACTGGCCATACGATATCAAGCTGGGTACACCGTACCCAAGTTTGTGAAGTTCGACGGAAGGCAAGGCAACGCCAGAGAACATGTGGTAAGGTTTGTTGAAACCCTTGGTATCTATGGCAGTGACCACCCTCTGCGCCTTCGGAAGTTTTCCAAATCGCTCACTAAAAGGGCTTATAGTTGGTACATGAACTTGGTCCCTAACTCAATCAAGAATTGAGAGGATATGGTGAACAAGTTTCATATGAAGTTCTTCAAAGTCCAAGAAAAAGTCACTATCCTTACACTTGGGCAAGATGTCCAGAAAGAAGGCGAAGATATATTGGCTTACATCTAATGGTTCTAGAACAAAGCCATTGGTTGCTATGAACCAGTGGATGAGGCTCATTTAGTCAGCATATGTGTGGAGGGTGCCATACGCGACTACAAACTTTTCTTGGTGAACCATAATCTACCTATCTTTTTAGCCTTGATTGAAGTGGCTAGAAACCTTAGTATCATCAGCCTATAGCCCGCGCTTACAATTAGTCTGTCTAGCACAGGAAGTTTAAAGAGGAGGACTTAGTGTGGAAGACAGTGGATGTGATTATACAGGGGTAACCAATCCCCAAGTTCTTACCAAGATGGGAAGGCCCTTACAAAGTTGTTGAGGCAAGTAGCAGTGGGTACTACAAGTTGGTGAGGGCAAATGATGGATTCAGAACTGATCCTCTAAATGCCAAGTATATAAAGGAATATTTTTCTTATTTTTTATAGCAAACGGTTTCAAGTCTTTGTTAATATTTCCCAACTTCTAGTGTGAAGAAAGTTTTCTGTACTTAGTGAAATTTTATCCATGTAAAGACATAGTCATGATGAAGTTTTGTTTATGGCAAGAGTTTTGCTTATCTTTAGAAGTTATGTAAAAGCAATGTAAAGAAAAGAATGAAATGAAACTCAAAAGTACTACCAAACATCCATACTTTTCATGAAATTCAAACTTCCAGAACATGATTACAATGTTTGAAAAGAAATCATGACAAAGATAAGAAAAAACAAAAAGAGAACTGCATCATATCAGACCTTTCATCAAGGAGTCTGTCAAACCAACATCCTGAGGCAGTTGAGCAATAAGATCAGAATTCTTCTCCTTGAATTGAGCCAGGTTTAGGCGATATTGCTCAAAGGGGCCCTCGCAATATCTGATGGTCTCCTCCAAAGAAGCATTCATGGCTAGCGTGCTCAAGGAACCCATCAACCACTTGGAGCCTTGCCTTTATCCAGGACAAGTTTAGGCCATTTCTCTCAAGCCCACTGAGGTTTACCTTAGCACCTTCCATAAACTTGCCTAAAGTCGTTAGAACTCTCTTAGTGACAAGATTACGAACAAAACCAGTGAAAGACTCTAGTGACATCATTTGCACCATTGAGCCTGGAACATTAAAAACAATAAAAGTATCCGGCTATAGCGCTTGAATGGGGACAAGCATGGGGGCAACTTCAGCAAATACCCACTAGTTCAAGAAGGGGACCCTCCCAGAAAGCACAGAAGATTCTACCACAGTACCACCAGTTTGAGTCACAGAGGGTAGACTTACAGAGCGTCCAACTATCTGAGGCCAACTACCATGTCTTCAGCCCTCAGCAACTCCAGTCTGTGCTACCAACGGAGATTCAGCAGAATGAGATGAACCCTTAAAGACAACCTCCATTTGAGAGGAAGGTTCTCAAGGCCAAGTGATACATTTACCCTATGTGTAACAACCTCGATCCGTAATTAGCCGTTAATCTGTGATTAAAAATGCTAATTAAGTTTAAGAATGAGATTATGTGTTAATTATGCATTTTGTATGTGTTATGCATTTCTATCTGTTAGCCGTAGAAATATCTATTCAGAATTCTGCTTTGTTCTGTTAATTGAAGCCCTTATCGACATTTGAACACGAAACTAATAGGTCAATGTGTTATTTAGAATTTTTGAAATTTTATTGTAAGTTCAATTAGAGTTCGATTCGAAATCAAATAATTAGACTAAATTAATTATTAAGTTAGATTAAATTAACTCTAATCACATTTAATTAGCTTAAGTTAATCCAACCTATAAATATGTGATGTAAGCTTAGCAAATCATTTTTCCTATCATCTTCTTGAGATCAAATATAGAGTGAGAGTGAGAACTTGAGTTAGAGAGAGAGAAGGGCAAGACAACTAGGAATTTAAGCTAGAGATTTGAAGTTTGAGGAGAGAAACTCAAGATTCTTACTAATTCAAGTTAATTGAAGAATCTTGGTAAGCTTTTGAATCCTAATTTGTGAATTGTAGTTAATCTATATGTGAATTCAAGAAGGTAGGAAAGATTAAGTCAAGAGTTAAGCTAAGATAGAAGAATTAAAGCTTAATACATGCATGCATGCATATTTCATGGCATTTTGAGGTTGTTTTCTAAAGAATTCTCACATGCATGTAGTAACCCTAGCTTTGTTTTTCAAATTTGTCATGTTGCATACCATTTCATCCTATTTGTTCATGATTTAAAGAGTTTGAGCTCAAAACAATACATGCATATGCTATACATTTAGTTAAAGGTTTGGTTTTGAAGAATTCACTTGCTTTTAGGCTTTGATTTTGTGAATTGAACTTCATTTCGTGGTTTTCCACAAGTTTCTAAGTGTTTTTTCAAGTTTTGGCCCAAAAGAATGTGTTTTGGTAATTTGAAATTGGATTTTGAACTTGAAACTAAATTTGAAAATCCCAGGATTTGGTCTTATCACTCGAGCGACCAAACTGTCGCTCGAGCTTACATTTTGAGCTCTCAGAAGTTTTCCAGAGTATAGTTGGCTCGAGCGACCGAAAGACCACTCGAGCGACCACCATTTATTTTTAGTCTTGGCTCAAGCGACCAAGAAGTTGGCTTCAAGTGTGAAATGAGAGCTCCCAGTACTTTTGCAGACTTTGCAGACTGCTTAAGTAAACAAAGTTATGCTCGAGCGAACTGCCCTATTTTTTGAAATTTTGCTAAGTGTTTCAAAGTACATAATTGCATCTCATTCCATCTTAGGCATTCTTAAGCTATGATTTAGGCTAAAATAATGAGGATATGGGGTAGAAACACATCTAGAAATAAATGAAATAAGACAAGTGTTTATAGAGCGTGTGTTTCAATGTGTATCTGTCATGTGCTTGTGTAGGTCACGCGCCAATATCCATCTGATTTGTCTGATTCATCAGTTCTGTCTCTAGAGCTATCTGTGAGTAATAACCTTGTAAAGATATATTCAATTATAAGTATTTTCTGATGGACATGATAAGCTCTATTTTCTGAAATGATATTTTTTGTATAGATGAATGATTGTCCAATTTCTGAAATGTATCGTGGCATTCTTAGCATCATGTGAATCGGTTATCTGTTATCTGTTACCTAGTACCAGGGATCTCTATCGTTCTAATTATGGAACTATCTGTGAAACCTATATGGTTATCTGTTACGATTGTGCACAATCATCTGTCTAATATAAATAAGGGTCTTAATGACCATTTGCTCTGTATATGGGTCTTTATGATCAATCTGATCTGTTAGCGCTAATAGATGTACCGCGTATGACTGCTTACATAGCTGAATATGTATATGAATCTGTTTCTGATATGAATTTTGATTTCTAAATCTATTATGGACATTATTCAAAAACCTTTACTTGGTTGTTATTTATTGGGCTCAGCTCACTGTTTATATTATGCATGTAGGTGACCAGGTATGTGACTAGGCTTGAGACTTCCAATCTAGATCTGTTTGTGTCAACCAACTAGTGTGCCTCCCGAGGAGGTTCCCGGAAGTCTTATGTGAACCACGTGAACAAATCTTAAGTTTGTTTTATTTTATGTTTTTGCTTATTTTTTTATATGGGCTAAGTCCCTTTTTGTTATCTGTACTTGAGATGACGCAAGGCTGACGTCATATTATATGTAAATATAAGTATAAATTTTCTGTCTCATATAAGTCTGCACAGTTTTATCAACATTGTATTTTGATATTTGCTTTCGTTAGCCCCTTAACTTGTTAATTTGTTTCAGAGGCCTTCTGTAATCTTAGGATTACTGGCCAGTTACGATGCTAAACTTATAGGGGTGGGTTTGAGTCGTGACACCATGGCCATCTTTAGGAGTCTCAGGAATGAAGTCATCACCGCCAACAGAAGAGCGGTTAGAGTGTACATAAAGATCTAAAATAAGGTAGAGCTAATACGGTTCGGAACCTTTAGGTTTGGAACACCCTCAGCAGCTATCTCATTACCCACAACTTGGGCATCAACTGTAACTTGGCGTTGCTTATTACCACCACCTTTAGCGGGGAAGTTGCCACGGTCTCCCTCCATGACTTGGACCTAGCCAACTAGTTCATCTTCAATGTATAAAAATATTAGTTGGCTAGTCATTGGCCGAGGGATCAACGAGGCAATAAGGTCCTCATAATCCTCACAATTTGAAGAAGCCCAATAATTATCGATGGGCTACTTGAGCTTTAAAAAGAAATGGCAGAGACATTGCCCCTTCTGAAAAAACAAAGCCCATCACCAAGCTTCTACTAGTGCAAGGCAAGATCATCCACATTCAGATCAACAAAAAGGTCTTGAGACACAAGTTAAGAGGATAACTCAAAGAAGTGAGTAAGATACTAGTCAATAACTTGCTCAGAAGTTGTAGAGGCAAGTGGGTCAGAAGTTTCAATGATAGCAGCGGTAGCCTCTAAGTTCATAGCCAACTCCGCCAGGCGAGTCAAGCCTAGATTGGCAATACTAAACTCAGCCGCGATGTTTTTAACTTCTGCAGCAATTTAGGTTCCAACAACCTCAGCATGTAGAACTAGTGGAGATTGGGCAGGAGAAGAACCCCATAAGCAACCTCCACATTGAGCGGTTCTAGCCCAAAAGATATGTTCATACTATGATCAGCTCTATGGGTCTCAATGATGAAGTCTCCACCACCACCTTCTACTACCTCAGCATCTTCATTAGGGAAGCTTCTTATGACCACTATTATTTCCCCTTTCGGTGCTAAAAGTCATTATGCTTTGAGTTTTGGACCAATGACGCAACAAGCCAATGGGTACATCATCACCATCATCGAAGTCTGAAGAAAGCCCCCCAATACTGGATGGGCTACCTGAGCCTAAGGAAGTAATAACAGAGACATTGTCCCTCTCTGAGATGAACATACCTTAGACAAAGAAAGACACACTTATGCAACCAAAGTTAAAGGAGTACTAATTGAAGAAACATTACAAGTGAGGTTCACTTGAAGCTTAACATTATGCATGCGCAGAAAAACACATGTTTTACACAAGCACATAGGGCAAATGTAGAAGGTTAGAAATTAAAGTCCAAATTAAATATGGACCTAAGTGCGGAGGTCACCCCTGTTAGCGACTAGGAATGATTAAAGGGGTATGAGCCAAAGCCCAAGGGACGTGGGTCAACAGTGGGCCGAAACAGGTCTGACCCGCCAAGGTTCGAACAAACTCCATAAAGAAAAATGTCTAAGTCAAGTTGCGGAGGCAACACTTGCAACCGTCAAGTTTGCTGAGGCACTTTGCCTCAGTGCCGCTATTCCTAGTATTGTTGATGCTGCCACTTGAAGTTGCTGAGGTAAAGAAAAAACTGGAGTAACTAAGTTGTAGAGGCAACACTTGCAGCGACCAAGTTGCAGAGGTACTTTGTCAGCGCCGCCATCGCAAGTATTGTATGCGCTGCCATTTAAACTTGCCACAGGAAATAGCCACTGCAACAACTACAGCTGCCACAACTAACTTGCGGAGAGAACACCCCGCCAAGGTGATAGCAGCCTTTGGGAGAAGTTTCCCCTTCACAAGTAGAGGCTAATGCTTGGCCTTCATAGCAGGCTCCTCGAAGTCATTTTTAGCTTGGTGCTAATAGCAGGCCTCAACCCTGATAGCAGGCCCCAAAGCTCACTAGCTTAGCGCTGATAGCAGGCCACAAGGCGCATTAGTTGGAGCTAATAGCAAGCCCAGAGATACTAGTATACTGCGGTAACCTCGCGAAGATGGGAGCGAGGTAGCTTGAGTGCAAAGGACTCCTTTTCCATTTACCCAGGTCATGGACCTGCCTTGGTTGCACAAGTAGGACTAAGGAAGCCCCCCTTGGGCTTGGTACTAAGGCACAGCATGATTGATAGCAAACTTGGTTGTGGCCTTCGCCATGGGAAGTTGGGGAGTTTGTGGTTAGGTGGCTAAGGGTGTAGGTTTCGCTAAGGTAAACACGAACATAGCTGATAGCAAGCTATGAAGTCCTGAGAATGCATGTCTTGGTTAAACTAAGCTGAAAAGGCAAGTGCAGCGGCAAACATTATCACCGCAAGTGCACCTGCTGAGGTTCAAGTTGAGGAGGCAAGTTGCAGCGACAAACACTCCCGTTGCAAGTGTACTTGCTCAGGCATATGTGCCAAACAAATAGTATACAGTACATGCAGAGGGACACGTGGCACCTTCAGCTTGGTGGCCTAAAGTAGAATATTCCATGTGATTCTTAAGGACCCATGTCCTTACTTTATTTGGCCACTTGGTATCCTTTGGTACCAAGGAAAAGCCTATAAATAGGACCCATTTCCCAAGGTCCAATGAGAGGATTTTTAGGAAACTTGGGAAGATACTATGCACTGCTATTCTCTTCTTCTTGAGCCATTTGCTCCACCTTCACCTAGTTGCTCATTCTCTAATTTCCCCAGAGTTTTGTTGACTTATTCTCCAGTCATTCCATCTTTGTTGGACCATTAACATAGTTTTGTCTCTCTAATCATTTTCCTAATCATTGTTTACCTCGAACCCCCCTAAAGTAAGGACATATATCTCTAAGAATCACCCGGAATATTTTTCCTTGGGCCACTAGGTTGAAGGTGTCTCGTGTCCCTCTATATATACTGTGTGCTATCTGTTTGGCACAGATGCCTCAGCAAATACACTTGCGGCGGGAGTGTTTGCCTCTTCAACTTGCCTCATCAGCTTGAATCTCAGCAAGTGCACTTACGGTGGTAATGTTTGCCGCTGCACTTGCATTCTCAGTTCAGTTTGGCCAAGACATGCATTCTAAGGACTTATCTCATCTTCGCGAGGCTGCCACGGTATACTCGTATCTTTGGGCCTGCTATTAGCTCCAACTAGTAAGCCTTGGGGCTTGCTATTAGCGCCATACTAGTGAGCTTCGGGGCCTGCTATCAACACCGAGCTAAAAATTACTTTGGGGGGGCCTGCTATCAATCCTAGGTTAGTTTCTTCCAAAAGTTGCTATCACCTTGGTGGGGTGTTTCCTCCGCAAGTTAGTTACAACAACTGTAGTTGCTGTGGTGGCTATTTCTCGTGGCAAGTTCAAATGGCAGCGCAGACAATATTAGAGATGGCAGCATCGACAAAGTACCTCCGTAACTTGGTTGCTGCAAGTGTTACCTCTACAACTTAGTTGCTCCGACTTTATCTTTACCTCGACAACTGTAAGTGTCAACATCGGCAATACTAGGAATGGCGGCGCTGAGGCAAAGTGTCTCAACAACTTGACCGCTGCAAGTGTTGTTCCCTTGGGCTTTGGCCCATACTTCTTTAATCATTCCTAGTCACCTAACAAGGGCAACCTCCGCACTTAGATCCACACTTAATTTTAACTTTAATTTCTAACCCTCTACATAAAGTTTGATAAATTCTACAACTCTTATCTTTATAAAATTCCTAACTCTCACTCTAAATACTCCCAATCCAAAGTTAAAATTTATATCATAAATAGAGAGAGAGAGAGAGAGAGAGAGAGTGTGTGTGTGTGTGTGTGTATGTGTGTGTGTGTGTGTGTTAGAGGCAAAATAAGGAACGAATCAGAGAGAGAGAGAGAGAGAGAGAGTGAGTGAGTGAGTGTGTGTGTGTGTGTGTGTGTGTGTGTGTGTGTGTGTGTGTTGAGGAAAAATAAGAAACGAATCAGAAGAAGACGGAGCAGTAAGGATTCTATCTCACTGGACTCAATTTATAATGAAATAAAATAAAGAAGCAAGGCAATAAATAAGAAAGAATAAAAAATTGAAAGAAAATAAAAGAAAGGACAAAAGGAATGGGTTGCATTGCTCACTATGTGGGCTTTGTTTGGAGCCTAAATCAAAACAAATAAATAAAATAAAATAAAATAAAATAAAAGAGATGATAATAATGTGGTGAAAATAAAATGAAATAAAATAAAGGAAAAATTACCCATAAATCCTAAATGGAGGAAAGTTAAACCATTTGGTCCTGAGAGTTTTCTTGTACACCAATTAGTCCCATTTTTTGGGTAAGTGTTATTTACATTGGCTTGATTTTATTTTGATTTTACATTATTGTCCTTGGTGTGATTGTGTTTCCCTAATTGATTGATTCATGTTTGGAGGCGATAAGGAAATGTTATACCAGCACTATCATAAATACCACCACTATCATAAGTTTTAGCATCTGTGTAGTAATGTGGGTTTCCAGTTTCATTAACGTTGTTTACGTCAATGATTAATTTGTAACATTGGTTTAGTAACATTACACATCACGTCAAACTACTCAAACCTCCTTATTCTACAAATGACACTTACAATCCAAATTACCATACTGTGATATATACCCCTTGTCCTTACAATGTCAAAAAACACAACACAACCGCTGCCAATGTAAACACATCACAAATGAGAAAGTTTGAGTTTTTGGTAATGAAGTGGGTTTTGAGTTTGATCAAATAGTTTATGATACTGCTTAGTTAGTAAATTGGGTTTAGCAACAGAGGAACTAATTCATTCTTCCTACAATTTCATAAAACACTCCACATCTGCAGCTAATGTAAATGCTCCCATACAACAAACCCAGCCACCAATTATCATAACCAACTAACCCAATCGAACAACAAAACAGCGGAATCCAAACTACCATTACCACCACACTTCAGGTAACCACTCTAAATCAAACACACTTCTCAAACGCATCAGCATCAAAACCCCCCAAATCATTCAAACAACATTAACTTGAACTGACCATCAACACTACACAAAAACATAAATAAATCCCACATTTCAACAAATTACAACACACCTACAACCAATCCCACAGATCAATATGAACAACACGGAGGAAGTCATGAGTGCACATACATAACGAAATAACTTACCCGACATCATTTGTTGATGACACAATCACTGGCGGCGATGAATGAAGGTTGTTTTCTCGTCAAACGACACACACAAACCACAACCTCTCCAACTTCACGATGTAAACGTATTGCCAGAATAGGGGCAACACACCAATCGAAATCCCATTAACATCGAAATGCGGCAAAAATTCCCATTTACGTCTCTTCCATTCCGATTGCTTTGGAGGGAAACAAAAATTCCCTTTACGAAAGATTTGGGGCATAGATGTAAATTCAACATCAACAAATCCCACAATTACCCCACACTTTATGTGATAAAACATGGGCCAATACGTCTTTTACATTGAGATGGGACCTATTAGTTCATAAGATTAAAGTTAGGATTAAATAGATCAAAAGATTGGAATTTGGGATTTAATGGTGCATCAAAATATGTGAAGTTTTTATTTAAATACCCATCTGTAAAATACTATCTTAAATAAAATAAAGTATAAATACTTTTTATTAAAATATTTAATATCTCAAAAATACGAAATTTCAAAATCTATCTGTCACGACCCAAACCCGCCCCTATGGGTTTAGCATCGTAATCGGCAAGTAATCCGTGATTACCAAAGGCCTGCTTAACAATAATGATAGTAATACAAAGTAAGGGGCTGGCGGAAGCCAAAACAGTAAATAAAAGATGTCCAATGAGCTGTGACAATCTGAATGTGAAAAGACCTTTTATAAACATGCCACATGGATAACCAAAACATACATACAACATATGTACAAACATATATATACAAACAACCCCGTCAAGGACCAAATCCTTTTTACATAACTGTACAGTCAGGTCTAAACATTTATTACAAAACAAAGACGGAAGGGTGAAACTGAGACACCCCAAAAACAGCCTTAGCTTGATGGACTGGAACCTCGAAGTGAGGCACAATGGTTGGCTTGACAAAACTAGGGCTTAACCTGACGCTCCTAGCATCGATCTGGTGCTTGAACACCTACATATAATTATAAACAGTGAGCTAAAGCCCAGTGAATAACAAATGCGTAAAGAGGTTAAGAATAAATGTCCTTTCAGTAATAAATCAGTCATATCAGTTATATGAGGTACATCTAATGACAAACAGTACAGTAGGTCTTAACAGACCAAGCAGTCAGTTGATGGCCATCATAACAGTATACAGTATTGGTTCCAAGTATTGGAACCGACAGAGATCTCTGTGACAGTAGCAGTAACAGTACAGTAATGGTAAGTTGCTATGAATGCCACGAGTACAGTTCATAAATAGGACATCATTCATTCAGTAAACAGTATCACTTCAAAAAACAGTGCAGTTAATTGTTCAGAAAATAATCATCATTGAACATACCTTTACAACATTGTTACTCACAGAGCACTGGGCTATAGGCAAGCTAATGAGCGTCCTCAGATGCCAACCCTACACAGTTGCAGAACGAACACACACTAAGTTGCACACTTGGGATTAACATCTTAGCCCCTATCTTGACTTGGTGTGGTTCTATAACATTATCCTCATTAAGATGTCTTAAACTAGGCCTAGGAATGCCTAGGATGGAATGAGGATGCAAAGATGCACTTTAAAACACTTTTCAAAATTTTCAGAAAATAAGGGTCTCGCTTGAGCGTGGCTTTCTTCGCTCGAGCGAGCTTGTCAAAACAGTGGGGTCGCTCGAGCGTGGACTTCCTCGCTCGAGCAGTCTGTAAAAATGCAAAAAATGCTGGATGTTGAAAATCCCTGCTCGATGCTCACTTGAGCGTGAGACACATCCTTCGCTCGAGCGTAGGTCTCGTCGCTCGAGCGTGCGTCTGCGTGCACCAAAAACCTGAGAGCTTGCAATCTACGCTCGAGCGAGCATTCCTTCACTCGAGCGGAGCTCTGAACAAAAGACGGTTGCTCGAGCATGGAATCCTTCGCTCGAGCATGGAAGCCAAAATCTGGAATTTCCAGATTTGCCTTCCAAGCTCAAACCAAGCATTCAACACCTCAAAACTCAACTTTTTGGGCCAATTTTCTGGAAAACACTTGGAAACCAACAATATAACATGTTTTGAAGATCAATTTGTAAAATCAAAGCCCAAGGGTGAGTCAATTGAACACCATTTCAAAGAAGTTTTCATGAATTATGTAAAAACATAACATGCATGAACTCTTATGAACTCTAGTGCTCTAAAACTTGATCAAATGCAAGATTAGGCTCAAAACTATGGTGAATTCATGGACTATAACATAAACATGAACATGCATGTGGAAATTCATGAAGAACAACCTCAAAATTCAAGAATATGTACATGCATGCATGGATTAATTCTCAATTCAACACTTTAAACCATAATTTGACTCTAATCTCCAATAATCCCATGAACCATGCAAGAACAACTCAAATGTACAAATGAGAGGATGAAATCTCTACCTTAGGTCTTGAATTCAAAGTATACAAGCTCAATTTTGCAAATTCCCTTAAAATCTTCTAAGTTTCCAAGCAAAACTCTTGATGAAACCAATTTCTCCTACTCTCCCTCTCTCTCTCGGTTGGGTCTAAGAAAATGGCTGAATAATGGTGCATCAAATGATATGAATTGAGTTCCAAACAATGGTACAAAAGTGGCCCACTAATGGCAATATAGTAATAACACAATCTAATGTAATTTAATCTAACTTAATCATTCCGAATCAGATTTTAATTAAACCTACCATAAAATCACATAAATTCTAATTAGCATAAAATACCAATCAATTTCTGAATCGGTTGCCGATAAGGCTTTCAATTCGCAGTTCAAAGATAAAACATGAACAGATCATTTAATGACTAATAGATAGAAATGCAATTAAACAACATACTCATGCATTCAGTTCAGAATTTCAGTCTGTTCAATTACTTGTCATGCTCAATCAGAGATTAGCACTAATCAGAGGTGAGGGTTGTCACACTGTCTCCCATAAATAAAACTAAGAATCAAGTTCACAACGTGCTATAGGAGAAGAGAAAGGAGGAAGATGATGGAGGAGAAAGAAATAATATTGAGATATTTCTTTTGAATGTGTGAAGTTGATTTTCAGACAACCTTTGGCATGCTGAAACTACCCATTCTGGGGAAGATTGAGAAGGCGGAAAGGATATAGGACGAAGTAGGAAGTGAGAAGAAGAGTTTGGTGAAAGAATGAAATGAAACCATTAAAAATCGAGAAAGTTATGGAATCCGAAAAATAAGTCGAAACAAAGTCAGAAACTGAAAGAAAATAGGCTGTGCATTCTGCTCCTTTGGAGAGGAAGGAGTTGAATTTTATCCAATGCTTCTTGGCTTTTAGTGTTACAGTGTATTTGGATTAATCGGGTGGTTTGATGACTTTTGCAATAACCAATCTAAGGTTTTCCACGTCTAGAATCCATTTCTGAAATCAGATCCTGTAAAATCTGAGTCTAAGATGATGTTCGACGACTGATAAATTCAAAAGAATCAAATTGATGATCAATAGTGAGATTATATCTAATTGGCGTGAATTTTTAGAAAGATGATCGGGAAGCTAGGACGGACACATCCCACGGTCAGAATCATAAACCGACACGATTCGACTAAGAAGTCAGATAATGAACAGTTAACAACCTAACCGTCATAAGAATATTTCAACCATTCATTTCTTTTCTTTTCTTTCTACCTCATCTTGTTCTATTATTCTATTTGTATATGATGATATATGCCATGTTATATGTTGGTTAGATAGTATAATTACATAATGCATAAGAGTTGTGACTATAATTTGATTTTTTATTTGTTCTATAAATTGTTCCTACAGTTTTAGAAATTATTAAAATAATAAATATTTATGAAATCAAAATTTGTTTAAATAAGGGTATTATTTGGTGCATGTATAGCATGTGCGATTTTTGGTAAAGTATAAAAAATGTGTTTAATAGTCTAAGTAATTTTTCAAAATTTTTGACAGAAGTATTTGAAATTATGACTAAAAATATTCTTAATTGTGGATTATCATTTCTATGCCATATCTTTTATGTGTTTTAGTTTTGTGATATTATATATACTTATTTTGTGGACTTATTTTTATCATATCTTAGTTGTCTTATGTTTAGCTTTTGTTAATTCTATTGTGATTATTTGTTGATCTTACCGAAAATATAATGAATTTAAAAAGGGGAAAATTTATTCCGGTAGTAATGGGTTACATTAACCTATCTTATTTTAGGTAATGGAGTGAGAATCTATCAAAGATTTATTTGGAACGAAAGAGTATTACAAAACCACACCTCACAGTATAAATGTAAGTTAACAATAGATAGTATCACGTGACAAAATGATACTAATATCTAATAGTATGGATTGAATCGAGTTATGCAAGTTAAATTACTACATCCAAGGCCGACCGAAACATGAATAAAAATATGCATGTTAAACTGTCTCCGACCCAGCAGTGTCTCAAAATGATTCCAAAATGTGATCGGATCAGATATATTTGCTAGGTGATTGGTATTATGAAATGTGTATTTTTTTTTCAAAAATAATCGGTCTTTGGTTTCAATTTTTTAGATTCAATTTTTTAAAAATTGGATTTTTGTTTTTTATTTTTAGTAAATATTTTTAAAATTTTAAATATATTTTTTTAATTTTTTAAATACACCTTATTATATTTATATAAAAATTAAAATTTTTGTAAAAAAATATTTTAAAAAATTAATAAATATACAAGAATACGAAATATATTGAATTTTTGTATTTTTTTTATATTTTTGATATTTACTAAGTTTTTTAATAATTTTTTTTATAAATATTATACTTTTAAGTATATTTAATAGGGAAAATTATTTTGAGGTCCCTCTCCTATTTTTTGTGATAAAAGAGATCCACAATATTATTTTGTGATGTCTAAGGTCCCTTAATCCTATGCTCATATATCACAGAGAAAATTCACTCTCTTGCTTTCTTTTTCAAGCCGTTGAAGGAACCATAGTTTTTAGCTGGCAAGATCTCTCTCTCTAGCTCTACGTTTCTCTGTGTTGGCGAACGAGAGGAGTTGGATTCAATGTCACCTACCTTCCAGTAGGTTTCGATGGAATCGTCGACCTCAATCAGCTTCGATCCGCGATTCGTCCCGATACTGGGCAAACATTTCACGCTCACTATAGCAACAGTGTTAGTGATCAAAACCAGAGCAACCCAACGCCGAAGCAGAGCTAGACTAGCACCCGAGTTGAGTCAAACTCAGGCCAGAGCAGACAAAAGCTCGCGGATCTACACTACATCACCAGTCACACTCTTGCAAGTCCAGAGATGTAACCCATCATCTTCTCTAATTAATGCGAATTCAAAGCCCCCTAGAACAGTTACTGCATCTTACATGAGAGATGGTTCCACAAAGTATTTTGATTTTGCTGTGATCGGTAGTAGAGTTGCTGGACTTCATTATGCTCTTGAAGTTGCAAAACATGGAACTGTTGCAGTGATTACCAAGGCTATGCATCAAAATCACTGAAGTCATCAAATTGCAGACAACACAAGTGAATTTATCTGGTTGGAAGGGGATTTTTTCTAGGTTTAAGTAAATTTATCGGGGGTGGAGAAGGGAATTTCTCTGGTTTTAAAGAATTTCTCTGAGTTAAATCCAGAGAAAAGAACCGAATTTTGTTTCTTGGTTGTACTCAGTGCAGTAATTTTGTGTATGATCTGTTTGGTGTGCATATTTCTCTTTGCATCAGTGGTGGTGGTGGTGTTGTTTTGCCCCCCTCTCCCTCCCTCCCTTTTTTTTGAGTTAAAAATTATAGCTATTAGTTCTTTACATAATTTAGAAATTTCTCTGGAGAGAAACAGAGAATTTCTCTAGTCCAGAATTTCTCTAGATCAAATTAAGGGACCTTAGATATTATGAAAATATTAGATATCTTTTACGTTATAAAATCTTAATAACAGAGACTTTAAAAAAAACTTTTTATGTTAAATGTATTTAAAAATTAAAAAATTACTTAAAATATTAAAAAATTTAATAAAAATAAAAAATATAAAAAATTAATAAAGCGAATCATGAATCTTAAAACCAAACAAGTGAATGGGGTGCGGTGTGAACAGTCAAGTGAAGTACATAAACATAAAAGGATCATGTTGTAGTGTGCAACCCTTAAAGGGTTGCACACCATATGCAACTTTATTATTGACCATTCGATTACATAAGTTGATCTTGACGGTTGAATTATTTAATTTTGAAAAATTTGACACCGGAGCAACCGGTTGACAGATCTATATTCTCTCTTCTCGCATAGTATTCTCTCTACTTTCACTTTCGTCTCTCTGTCGCCCCCTCTCTCTCTCTCTCTGTTGCCCCTTCCTTTCATCTCTTCCCCTCGCTCCTCTCACTCTCTTCTCTCTCTATTGCGCTCATTCCTCTCTCTTTCTCTGGCTCGATTGAATGCAAGCCGAAGTGGTTGTTCTGTTTAAAACCCTAATCTAACCCAGTGAGCCTCTGTTTGGTTTCTAAGAAAATAAAGAATTTTTTTTGGAAGAGCAATCAACAAGGTATGTCTCCCTCTGATTATTTCTGAAACCCTCCCTCTTCTAAAACTCTGTTCTTTCCCATTTTTTACTCTGTTTTCTCTCTCTGAATTTGTATTCCAATCTCTCCTGTTTCACAGTCATTCGAAATTTGTACGAATGAGTGTCTGTGTCTGTGTAACTTGATTTTGATTTTCATTCAGTTGGTAAATAGGAGAAATTATTCAATGCTCGTGGAGCAATGGTAAATAGGCAATTCAAGTTGTTCTGAATCAAGTTCCTTCAAGTTGTTCTCAATCGACAGTCGACGATCTTCTGGAGGTGCGAATTGCAAATCTCTCTCTCTCTCTCTCTCTCTCATAACGAACAGAGCTTTGTTCCCAATCTCTGTTATTGTACATT
This sequence comes from Camellia granthamiana, assembly GCA_036172215.1. Lineage (NCBI taxonomy): Eukaryota > Viridiplantae > Streptophyta > Magnoliopsida > Ericales > Theaceae > Camellia > Camellia granthamiana. Next base: position 9,679 of record JAXFYN010001295.1, on the reverse strand, counting down.
TTCGATGTCATCGAAGATGCTTTCAAGATCACACTAATTATCTGTGCGTGAGATGAGTTCTCGTTGATTCATTCAAATTTGTTCGATTTTTATCATTTTGATTGCTGTTAAGAGTTTAATTTTAATTTATATTTTGGTCGATTGATGCTTATTTTATATTAATCTATAAATCTGGAGTGTTCTTGTTCTGTTTCTTTAGGTTTTGTAAGTTGATTTTGTGTGTATGTTTTTTCAAGTGTATGGTATAGAACACAAAAGTTTCTAGGGATTTGATTTTGGTTTTTTAATTTTGTATAATTTTTAGTTTTGAAAGTTGTTAATTGATGAAGCTAGGGTTTATGAGGTTAATTTGATGAAGCTAGGATTGGGTGGATGTTAATAGGGAAGGTGCATTGATACTTACACAACTATGGCTTTAGTTTTCGAGTTTGAATAAGACTTTTTGACTGGAAAAATAAAGCCCTAAGCAAATGCATGTGGGTTTTCACACTTTGTTGGGTTGCTTTGACTTCATCCACTAGCATTTTATAATCTCCACCCCTACTTTTATTTTTGGGAAGCCATTCCAAAATGAAAGATAAAATTGAATTCATAAATTAAACTGTATCTAGGACAACTTGATAGTTTCTGACATTGATTGTGCCGTATGACGAGGTTGAGGTTGTTCACTTCGTAAGATGACACTGCCTTAATGAAATTCAATTTTTTTTAAAATTTTTTGATAAGTACATCTATTAGGATAGATAAACAAGTGCTATAGTGGCTATGTTTCCTTGGTGGAGGCCCGACCTGCATGCTCTTTGCTTTCCAAACTAAACCTTGGGGAATTGAGCTAGATAGCAGCCTGAGTTTATTGTTGCATGATATACTGTCCTCTGTCTCTATTCTCTTCTTGCTTCATTTTTTTCTTTTTTCTTTTTCTTTTTCTTTTTTTATAAAATGTTTTGATCGTATTTTCTTTTCCTTTGTCATGTTTTTGTTAGGTAAGGAAGAGAGACTCAAACTTTTAGTCTGTTTATTAAGGTAATGCAACCTGCGTAGCTGCGGTATCATTTTTCACTTATTATTAGATTTTTTTTAGTGTTTTTCTTTTTTGCGTTGGCAACTTAGTCCAAGTGTTTGTTAACTAGATTATTATTCAACAAATCCATTCATATGTGCATGTGGTGCAATTGATGAATGTATTGTACAAGCTAGATGGTGTAGGATATTTTGAATTCCACATTAAGTATATATGTCAACTGATGAATGTACTATAACTTTTAAGATTTTTGTTTGTTTTTTCCCTAATCAAAGATAGTAGAAGTTTATTCTTCTTGTCTTTCTTCACAAGGAATTCTGATTGAAGCCTGATGGATTAGTTACATGTGGTATAATCTATTTCTAACCATTTGCAATTTATCTCTATGCCTCAGTTACATGGATGTAGTTAGTTATTTTTAACCATGTGAGGAACTATGCTTTTAATCTTTGGAAGAACAAGGGATTGAGGGAGGTACTGTCTACTACCACCAGTTTTATATTTTTCTTATTTGATTGTGTGGAAAGTAGTACTAATGTTGTTAAGGATGGACCCTGGTTTTTTGGGGGGCACTTTCTTGTACTGAAAAAGTGGCACAATATGATGAAATTATCTAAGGAGAGGCTTGATAGAATTTTGATTTGGATTAAGTTGTTTAACATTCCTTTAGAATTTTGGGATGATGATGGGCTTAGTAGGATTTCTAGTGCTAGAATTTCATTTGCTAAAATATGTGTGGAAATAGGATTGGATTCTCTTCCTACTGATTTTCTAATCAAATGTGAAGATCAGAGTGTTGAGATTGGGGTTGAATACCTGTGGACTCCATCCAAGTGCTCAAAATGTAAAGTCTTTGGGCATATGGAAGATAAATACATCAAAACTCGAGTGGAGAATTTGTCCAAAGAAAGTATTTCACAGAAGGTGTAAACTTTTGGTGAGTAAAAAAATTTAGTCGTTTTATGTTCAATTTTTGCCGACGGCAAAAAAAATTAGTAGCGAAATTATGCTTTTGACTACAAAAGATTAGCCATTATTGATTAATATTTGTTGACAAATAATAATTTAGTTGCTAAAGGGTGAGAAATTTTATTACCGCGTGCCCCTCTTCTCTGTTTCACACAAACACTTTCTTCTCTGTTCTCTCTTACACACATAGAACAGTCACCACCAAACCTCACCTCAAGCCGCTGTGCTCGATTATCCGCTTTTACAAAGTAGAAGTCATATAGCGCAATGTCCTCAACTTGCTATCTCAAAAACTCTTTCTTCCATGTAGCCAGAATGCCTCTTGGCAACACCATCAGTGGTCTAGCATGGGGATACTTGGCCAGAAAACTCTGCATAAAACTAATTGTCATGAAAGCTTTTCCAGAGCCTGCAGCGTGGGCCATGATGTAGCCACCAGGATTCTCTGCAACCAAGTTACTCAGTAGAAAATTGAAGCCCTCAACTTGATGAGGTTTCATCTGCTTTTTGTGCCTGGGATGAGTAGCAATTTCAGTGACATCAAAATCCTGTCCACATAATTTAACCCCATCATGAAATATTTCAGTTGCTTCCTTGTCCTTATAGTCCAGCCTCCATAAAAGTATGTACGTGTAGACCTTGTGCCCTAAATCAAAAAGAAAATGAAGCAAATTAATCAAAGAAAATCCAATAGAGAGAAAATCAGTAGCTTCATACCTACAAAAAAAAAAAGTTACGAAGAAAATTAAGAAACTGGTAAATTAGCAACATTGTAAAGCTACTGAACATATAAAGAAAATCGGTAGCTCCATACCTGCTTTACTTATTCTGTCCTATGCACTACAAGTTTCTCTTTCAGTTGTATGATTTATTTTCTTGGAGCTGTTTGCTTAATCAAGAGTTCTTGTTTGCATGGTAGGATTTACAGCTACGCTAGGGCTTATGTTGTATTTGTTGTCACTGTACAGGTCCAAACTTACTCAGAATGGGTAATAGATGGAGAGTATGATTGGCCTCCTAAATGCTGCCTATGTGATCCTGCGATTGAAGAGGGGACCAATTCTCAAACTATTTGATTGGGTTGCTTGCGTATGTGATCCTGCACATTGTTAAACCTCATGCATGCAATTTTTATCTTGAATGAGAGCTGAATGAATTATACCAAATTACTTACATTTTTTTGGGTTCATATTAGATATTATAAATACAAGCTGCTTGGGTTCACATATTAAGGTTTTTCCTCCACACACTACTCCAGCTGGATATACTTGTCCTGCCTGTCCCAACCTGGCATGACTTTTTCTTTTTATTTTTATGGAAGCTAACCAAAGTTTTATTTATTTCCATTGATTTCTTTTGTTTTTTAATGAACTTATCATGGTTGCATTCCTTTATTACTCTCTTGTCATGTACCTTCAAACAGTTAGGTTCATTACTACTTTTTGTTGAAATTTCCTAAGACAAGTATGCATGTATCGTATTTGTGTTTTGTTTTTATTGTATCAGAAGCTTCAGATAAGAAGGGATTCATGCTAGTAGTGAACCAGTGATACTTGTTGATTTACGTGTAAGAAAGTATAATCACTGTGAATCTTGAAAAATTGACAATCATATCTGAAAGTAATCATGAGGGAGTATACAATTGTAGATTAACTATGCTCCAGAATCTAAAAAGCCTTGTCTGAGGCAACCCAAGGTATCAGCCCCAAGCCTCATTTTGAGGCTGAATTTAAACCACTCACTGCAATAAATAGTAGCAGATAATCAGATCAATTGTGATGGCTCCATTGCTGTCAATTATTTTTTCATTTACTACGAAGTTTTGAGTTTTTTTGATATATATGACTCAAAATACTTCTTTTTGATGTCTATTTTTTCCCTTTTATTGCTTTAGATTTATACAATTGATGAAAATCACTTTTCATCGTAGATTTCCTTCTTAAATTTATCATATAGCTTTAATTGAGTTGTGAATATTTTTTTAAGCTTATTACAAAATTTCAGAAAAGTAAAAGATGAGGAATGCCAATTTTCTGTTGACCAAAGTTGATCTGTTGAATAGAAGATGATGCCTTTATTTATGTTTTGGGCAAAAACTTTAAAGCCAGCTCCACCACCCCCTAGTTTTATATAACAGTTTATATTAGAGAATGTGTACAACACTCAACAAATGGTTGTTACACTTATTTGACATATTTCACTCTGATTAATATCTCAAATATGTAGTAGATATCTGAATGAGACAGTTTTGTGTGTCTTTGATGGTTATTTCTTGAGCTCAACAGGTGCAAGAGAAGAAAGTGAAGAAAATTTCTGACATGAACATTGACTGGTGTGTATGTGACATGGTTATGACATGGTTATGCCTCTTACAAGGGCTTTGAATCTGGGGGTAAATGTTAAAATGATCACTGGTGTGTATATTCTTTTTCTTTTTCATTCTTTTTAATAAATATTTCTTTCTGTTTTGCTGTTGAATACTCCCGGTCAGTGCTTTTAATCGGATCTGTTTAATCATTACCAAAAAAAAAAAAAATTATGAGATGAAAAGATAGATATTACTCCTACCAGATATTTGTGGCTGCAGAGTTCAATTTATTGTTAGTGTGGGCGCTTATTATTTTAGTTCATGACATTATGCCATGAAAAAAGTCTTGTTGCATCTTTTTTCTTTTTTTTCCAGAATTCTGTTTCTTAAAAATTTCATCTCTTTCTCACTATCTCCAATTATGGGAAATTGGCCTTTTTCATTTATTTTGTTTTTCCCCATTGGCATTGCCCTTTTCAATCTCCACTAGGTGATCAACTGGCAATAGCAAAGGAAACAGGACGGTGATTGGGAATGGGAACCAATATGTATCCTTCATCTGCCTTGTTAGGACAGCACAAGGATGAGTCAATTGCAGCTTTGCCAGTTGACGAGCTGATTGAAAAAGCTGATGGTTTTGCTGGTGTTTTCCCTGGTAATGTTTATTTAATTTTTTTATCTTTCATACCTCCTGTAAGTCGAAGATATTTTTTCTACTTTTTGGTTAACTATATCTAAACCTAGACCCTAGGCATAGCTTCCAAGTGAGAAAGGTTTGATACCTTACACTCCTTTAAGGAGGAAGCTAGACCACTTGGCCTAAAGACCAATCTGTTGGTATTTTTTTTTTATGTAATACGTTTCAATTGTTGCATACACAACAGAATACTGAATTACCAGCACTGAATGTTCACCGAGATCTTCTTCTGTGATTCTTGTTTGATTGGCCATGTTTTATTTGTTGGTACAGAGCACAAATATGAGATTGTAAAACGTCTGCAAGCTAGAAAACATATATGCGGAATGACCGGTGATGGAGTTAATGATGCTCCTGCCCTTAAAAAGGCTGACATTGGCATAGTTGTTGCTGATGCAACTGATGCTGCTCGCAGTGCTTCTGACATAGTCCTGACTGAACCTGGACTTAGTGTTATCATCAGCACCGTACTAACTAGTCGAGCTATCTTCCAGAGGATGAAAAATTACATGGTAAGTAGAGCTGGCTCTAGGCCTAGACAAGGAGGCAGCCATTTGAGAGTCCTGTACATTTTCAAATGGTGAAATGGTACAACTTTTATTATCTAGGAGATGTGTGTCTTATTTGTTAACTTTATTTTCTTTTGAAAAAAAAGGAAAAGAAGGTAAATGTTATTCCTACTCCACTTCTTTATAAACGCACTCTAAAATTTGTCTTTTAGTGTGCATTGAGCCATAGGTATCAAACATATCTTTGTTAGCCAACTGTTGCTAGGACTATTCAAGTTACTAATTTTATTTATATCTTGGGTGTTATTGGTACAAATATATGCTGTTTCTATTACAATCCATATTGTGGTAAGTATTTTAATTTGGGATGACCATTGAAAAACCTCTTTTAAATTTTAATTTTCACTTTTAATATTATTATTATGAAGTATTTGATGGATCCTCTTGTTCATGGCTTGTAGTTTTCCTTTTACTTACTTCCCTTTTATCTCTGCTTTGACAGCTTGGTTTTATGTTACTCGCCCTCATATGGAAGTTCGATTTCCCACCCTTTATGGTGCTGATCATTGCCATCCTTAATGATGGTTGTATTTTGTTACACTAAATACTCATTCCCTTTTCCAGTTACCGCATGCATGCATATTTCTTCTCATTTTCTTCATTATCTTGAAATACTGCTTTTGTGTGTGGTTCTCAATACTTAACTCCCTTTATGGCATGCCAGGTACCATTATGGCAATATCAAAAGATAGGGTGAAACCGTCTCCTCAGCCAGACAGCTGGAAGCTGTCAGAGATTTTTGCTACTGGAATCATTCTTGGCAGTTACTTGGCCATGATGACTGTCATTTTCTTTTGGGCGGCATACGATACAGACATTTTTCCTGTAAGATAAACTTATAACTAGATTAGATATCAAATGAATTTCACATTTTTTCTTCCTTCTAATTCATAATAAGTAAGCCCATTTCTAGTTCCTTTGTTTTTTGTCGTCATCATACAATTGGTTTTGTGATCTGCCATTATGGGATCATCTGCATTGGTTTGCCCTGAGGTGTTTTCTCCGCAATTCACTATTAAGTTTGCTGTTTCTTTATGTTAGAAGCCCATATCATGTTTACCTAGGCAGATGATGTTGATTGATATAATCCTTTCCTGGTTGGAGAAAAAACTCCCTAGGAATTTATCTAGTTTAGTTGATTTAAGGTGATTTTACCTTTCTAGTTGATTGATAAAGAAGTTGGTTGAACTCTTTAATTTGCGCGGTAAGACAGTATCTTCAAAGACCAGGGGAATACCATCTATGTTCTCAAAGACAACAATAGTCAAGCAAGCTGCTTTATAAAGATAACACAGGTTGAGTTGTGATGGTTGTACTAGATGATGTGTGATGTCTCACAGGGAGCTGTAGATGGGTCAGTGTTCCAGACATTCTGGTGGCCTGTAATGGACAGCAGATGCATCATTTGCCGAAGCCTTGGCAGTAATGTTAGGGAAATATTTCGAAGTGGCCATTTATTGAGAAAGGGAGGTAGAGTTTGCTTAAGAATCCAGAGATGTGGGTGGAGGTGGTTGGTTTGTGGTGGGGGAAATGCTCAAGGAGTTCAGTGGGGAGGTTAGAAGCTGAAGGATGGGCTGCCAAAAAGCTTTTTGGGAGGGTGAAGAAAGGGCAGCAGAGGACAGAATATGAGTGAAGGTGGATTAGGGATCTTGTAGGTGTACAATGTCTTTCATATGGAATGGTCAAGTGGGTAGGTTTGGCAGAATGGGTTTGTCGTTGCTGAAGAAGGTAGAGCTTTAAAAATGGGTAAACAATGTATGGAGGGTACCATAAGGAGCTAGGGCAACAATGCTCAGTGCTGTATGCTTTTTTTTTTTAGTTACCATCACTGTTAGCTAAGAAGCATGAGCATGAACATGGACATGGGCCATATTATAATATTTAATGAGTTTTTTGGTTTGGGTTGACACTGCCCCTACCAGCCCCTTTGTCGGTCCATCTCTGCCCACCACCAAGGTGAGAGGTCTTTTGTCCTCTATGATGCTTGCTTGGTACTATTTGGCCTCCAATTTCCCTAGCCATAGAAGGCAAGTTTCCATGCCTCATAGTTTCATGCAGACTTGACACATAGAACGATTGAACAAAACTATTCTCCAAGGTAAATTGAGCTTGTCATGCTGAGGGTGATAGGAGTACTTGCCAAGTGCTAGTAATAAATCAATGGCGTTGGTGGCTGGGGAGAGAAGTGCCATCTGTCTATGATGTGCATGAGATACTGCAGGGTTGGTAGGAAACCGTTGTCGGAGTTGTAGTATGCTTGTGGGGAACTGTCTGGGTAGTATTTTTTTTGATCGGCAAAAAGAAGACTTTATTGATGGAATATGGAAAATTACATCAATAAAGAGGAGTTTGGAGCTAAATCAAGCTCCAACCTCCTAGTTGGTGAGAAACCAACGAGCAAACAAAACAGAGAGAAAAGAAAACCAGGAAAAGCAGATATGTTAGGCAAGAGAGCACGAAAACCAGAACAAACAACACAGCACACCTTTAGGCACCCATCAGATCAGACCCTGCACCAACCCTTCGAAACACCAAAGCAGAACAGCAGCCCTTGAAGCACCAAAATAGAACAGATAGAGCAGAATTTGCCTTGAGCTACATTGCCACACCTTGCCTTGAACAGCAGCAGCCCTTCAGCACTAATCAGATCACACTCCTTTAGGCACCAAACAGAACAACCTGATCACCAAGTTGAGCTGCAAGAACAAGGGCTGGCCCCCACAATTGACCTTCTTGTGCACATTGTAAAGCCTCTCTTATTCTACCAGAAACCAGAAGCTTCTGGACCTGAAAGGAAGTAGTAGTAGCCTGAATCTCTCCTTCAGGTGGCAAGTTCTGCAAGCAGCAACTAAAAGCACCATATTCACTAACATTCCTCTTCTCTTGGCAGATGCAAAGAGCTTAGCTACAGCAGATTCTAGACAATCACTTTCCAGATATGTTAGGCACTATAGCACCAAAACCAGAACAAACAACACAGCACTCCTTGAGGCACTAATCAGATCAGACCCTACACCAACCCTTCGAAACACCAAAGCAGAACAGCAGCCCTTGAAGCACCAAAACAGAACAGATAGAGCAGATTTTCCTTGAGCTACATTGCCACACCATGCCTTGAACAGCAGCAGCCCTTCATCCAAACCACACACCAAGATTTTAAACCCACACAACTGTCTGGGTAGTATGATACCAGTATGGTACTGCCCTTATAATACATGCTCTTTGCTTGGTACTTTATAAACCCTATTTACTTGGTACTTATTCTGGATCTTATTATATACTTGTTTGGCCATGTGAGATGCAGGGTCTTGGAGGTTCATAGATTTCACAAATAGCTCCTCTAGGTTTCCAGATTTCAGGAAATCCAATGGAAATTCCATCTTTGAGTTAGTTACTACACCAACAAAAATTAATGGTGTACATTATCTCCAGGTGAGTCATTCCACTGGTTGTTTATGGCCATGTAAGCCTTTTTTTTTAATTATTATTTTTATAATAATATTTGTCACATGAATAATATTTTAAGTGAAGAAAATATCTTAATATTACCACAACTAGAAAAAGGAGCTTTAGACATGGAATTTTTTGCAACGGTTTAAAAATTGTCGTAAAAACCAAGTATAACTTTTTGCGACGCCTTGATTTTCGTTGCAAAAGCTACACATTTCAGATGGATAAAATAATTCATCGCTAATAGTATTTGTTGGGACAGAAAATGACTGTTGCTGATAAATGAGCAAAAAGGCGTTATCATTAGCAACAGAAACAAATTATCCGTCGCAAAAGGATCCATCAGTTGTAACAAATACTAAACCGTGGCCAAAAATTGCCTTAAACTTAACTGAAAAATTGCATTTCGGGAGGGGAAAACTTGGCAGAAACTTGTTTGGACATGCAACATATGATTACGGCTATAATTATACAATTTTGAAAAGATAATATACATTCGAGTTTTATATAATTTTCTTTTATAATTTGAAATGATGATGTTATTCAATCAATACTAATGGTTAATTTTATTTTTACAGTTGGTTTTTGGCGTGGAAAAGTGGATGTTCTTTATTTTTGTACGGAGGACGTTTTTTTTATAATCCGTTATTATGTTGTCCTTCGTT